>JAWMRA010000050.1:3707392-3811841 GCA_035584735.1 Pseudotriccus pelzelni | reverse complement strand
ATAAGCATCACTTTAGATTAAATAAACGGAACAGCCATGATAACTCTGTGAGTAAGTGTCTGATTCCGGCTCACCGCAACATCTGCCCAGACAGTCCTGAGGTACCTGCTGCTGGCCCTGCTGGGAGGAGGCAGGTTGGAGTAGGTGATCTCCAGAGGCACCTCAGCAGTTCTGTGAACCGCTGCACATAAAGCTTTACGATTAGGGGCTGCCCTGTGGAAGGGAAGTGCTGGAAACCACAGTGGTTTGACCTCTTGCTCAGTGAAATTCCTTCTGGCCGCTGCTGGAGATAGTGGTTTGCAAGCACAGCTCCTTCATGGAGCTTCCAAATCAGCCTGGGAAGAGTGGAGTGTTGTGCTGCAGGGTTGGGGTCTGTTAGCTCAGTCCAAACTCCTTCCAGGCTGGGTAGGCAGGGGGGAGAGGAGACAGCCTGGCTGAAAGCTTTGCCTCCTGCTGCCAGTCACAGAGGTGTGGAGAAGCTGATTTTTGTGGCTGTCTCAGTCTTCCAAGAAATCCATGGAAGAGCAGCTTCATCCCTTAGTTGTCACCTGCTCGAACCTGCCCAGGTACATGAGATTCCCTCCTCTCTGAGATGGATTTCTACCCCAGTGCCTTGCCCAGCAGGCAGGTCACTTGCTGCAGCTCAGCCTCTGGGGGGTACCAGGCTGTGGTGGGATCACAGACCCCTTCAGTGCCATGTCCTGGTGTGACAACAGCAGCCAGCACTGCTGAGGGGCTGTGAGTGACTGACAGGATGGAAGTGTCCCCTCGAGGGACAGGTGGCCCCTCTAGGAAGGAGCAGATGTCACTCTGCCTCTCAGGCCAGGCTGCTGGGTGAGGAGGGACGTGTTCTCTGTGTGGACTTTTGATCTGCTCTCTGTCCAGCTTGCAAGTGAGAAGCCATTCCCAGGCAGAAGTGGGGATGTCCATTCAAATGGATATTGGAGAGGGTTTCTCCAGCAGCTGCTCCCAAGCTGTGAGCGAGGACTTGCCAGAGCAGTGTTTGAGTTGCTGATAAACCACACAGTGGGAACGATCTGGGCTCCCCTCGGCAAGCTGTGAGTGCTCCAGCCAGCTGAGCCCCACTGGGGTTATTGAGCTGCATTTGGAGTCTGGGTCTGAGCCACCCTGGGAGTCTCCCCCATCCTTTCTGGATTGCTGCACGTGTTCTGTCTCTTGTGTTTACTGAGTCATGTCATAGTATTAGTAAGGGAGAAATATGTGGCTTCCCTGACTCACCTACTTCCTCTCTGTGGGGATTACAGACACCAAAACGGGGAGGGAGGAAAAGCGGGAACCAGGAGCTTCCTTCTCATTCCTGCATGGTGCAGGAACAGCCAGAAGCCCAGCCATGCTCACGTTAACACTGTGTCTGTTTTACATGTCAAACAGGCACCACCTGACAGCTGGATGGACCCCTTGGCAGTGCTAGGTCCTTCTGGGCTGGGCTGCACAGATGTGGGCACGTGTGATCCCAGCTAAGAGCTTTCTCACGGGAAAAGTGATCTGAATTCCACTGGGCAGATGGAGCCAACTGTGGTTGTGGCACTGGGTGACTGAGGGAGCATCAGTGGAAATGACTCTTCAGCAGTTCATGCTGGCTGCCAGCAGGATCTTGCCTCTCAAGCTCAGTTTGCTGCAGAGGCTAATAGCCCAGTAATTAAGGTAAACCAAATATTAGCTTGAAGCTGTGCCTGTAATTTCAATCAGATAGCTCTACTTTTGATGTGAGGCTTGATTGCAAAACCTTATGCTTAATTTGTGTTGCATTAGCCTGGTGGCAGCTGGTTTTGTGGGCTGAGCCTGAGCCAGATCTCTGCTGTCATAAAGCTCTGGCTCTGCTAACACGGTGATGATTTATGCTGGGTGAGGATCTGGACCAAGTCTCCTTGTTGTGTGGCTGTAACCTGCATTGTTCAGGCATTTGCTGGGGTGTTGGAGGACAACCCAATAGTAAGGAGGCTGTGAGGAAGGAGAAAACACTCTTTTACTTCCTGTTGGTCTGTGGGTTTAATTTTTATTATAGTATAGGTAGACCTGACTGTAAATGTGCCAGATTTATGCCTGGATTTGAGTTTTTGTTGTGCTTCAGCATCTCTCTGTACGTGAATTTGTATTAAATGCGGGAGAAAGTGCCTGCCTTCATATCCAAAATGTGCTGAATTTTTACTCAGGGATGCTCTGGGTGGGCTGTTCCCAGGGCAGGAGGCAGGAAGGCACACCCTGACTTAGCTCTGCTCCCTGCAGTACTTGTGGTGTGGCTTTGCTGGAGGCAGCGAGTGGGCTGGATCCAGGTGGGTTGGGGGCACGGCCCCACCCATGTGCTGTTGGATGATGGGACTGAGTGGGCTGGTGCCCAGTGTTCTGGCCATGGTGACAGATCCCAGCCTGGGAGGTGCTGGTCTCTCCCTGGATTTTGGGTTTGGCCTTGCCCTGTGTCAAATTTTCCCTGGGGCTTCGTGCCCATGGAGAAGGGCAAGTGATGTGCTGTGAGGGGGAAGCCCTGGCTGAGAACATCCCCTTTCCCTCGTGTTTAAGTCCTTAACCTGACAGTGCCCTCACAGCACTTTCCTTCTGTGGGAATAACATGAACTTTTGACTCTCTGACTAATCCTCAGAGCTGCTGTCCCTGCCCGTACTGCCAGCCTGCTTTTGCTCCCTTCAGGTCTGGGATTTCACCTGATCCCAAATCCAGTCCCTCCTGTCTGCAGGGTATGTTTTAACTGTCAGCACTGGTTTTTTTTACTGCTTGTACAAGTACTGGAGGTGTTGGAGCTGTGTCAGTGCCTGGGAAGGCACTGCAGGTGACTGCATGTTACAGCCTCCCTGGAGCCAATTCCATGTGCTTGTGATCCCTGTGCAAGAGGAGCCTGGGAATGTGGCTGTGACAGCAGGAAGCTCAGTGCTGGCTGCCTAAGTATTGATCTGATTACTTCTGCTTTATAGAGGAAATCCTTCCCTGTGAGGGTGGGCAGGCCCTGGCACAGGTTGCCCAGAGAAGCTGTGGCTGCCCCATCCCTGGAAGTGTCCAAGGCCAGATTGGATGGGCTTGGAGCAACCTGAGCTAGTGAAAGGTGTCCCTGCACTACGGGATGGAACGAGATGATCTTTAATGTCCCTTCCAATGCAAACCATTCTGTCATTCCGTGACATTCTCCCCTTATGTGGGGGAGCACATAGGATTTAACAGGATTGAAGGATCACTTCCGAAAAGTTCTCCCTCATTAATTAAGTAAAGCTGATCATTTCCCTTCTCCAATGACAGATGCCTCCGCACTACTTGCACCACAGCAGTTTTACTTTACACCAGGCAGCTGAAGGACTAGAAAGAAAAAAAAAAAATCACAGCTAAAAGATCCAGCTGTGCCCTGCCACAGGCTCCTTGCAGGCTGTTAAAATCAAAATACAGCCATAAAAACCCATGGAAGTTATTAAATCAAATTTGGTGTGGACTTACAGTTAATTAAGTAGAGGTGTAGGAATTATAAAAAAAGGAGCCCAAACAAACAGCTTCTAATAAGTTTAGTAATGCTGTTAAAAATTTACACTTATGGAAGAAAATTGTAATCACATTTCATATTCTTATTAATAATTCTCTTCATTAATAACTTGTCACGCTAACAGTGCAGTTATGGTGAGCAACACAGACTGCACTTCACAATGTTGTACCTCCATGGTCCCTTGTTATGCTAAGTCTGTAGGTAACCCCTTGTAAGAGAGGTTGTTCAGTTCTAATTAAAGATGTTCTTAAAATTGTAGCTATATATTTCAATGTAGTTTTAGATTAAGGCCATTCTATCAAAAACAAACACAACTCTTACCACAGTTTTTTGTATCACCAATGTATTAGCAACTGTTGAGAAAAAGTCCTATAAATGGCACATGGAAAGAGCTGCCCATTGAAGTAATGAGATGAATAACAAAGGGAGAAAAGTTATATTTGAGAAAATATATACAGATAGTTATTGTGAAAATACTCTATAAACAATATTTTGCATAGAGTACAACATTGTTGTATGGGGTTTGAGTCTATGGAATATACAAAGTAAAAATACATATTTCAAATTTCTTTATATCTGGATGAAAGTTAAGACTGCAAAACTATAAATTACTGAATATTTACAGATTAGGAGAGTCAGAATTATTCCACTTTCATGATAAGTGCAGAAGGAAAAGGGCCCAGATTAGTTGTATCCCAAGCAGCACATTATTGTATTGTCCGTAAAGACCATTTTTGTAACCTCCATGTGTTCAATTTCATGTTATCCTGCTGCTGTTTAGCAGAGACACTTATTAAACTCCCCAGCTAAGTTTGAACCTTACCCTTTGAAGCCCAGAACCCATAAGACACTCACACAAGCATATACACAAGTATTTTGCAGTAGATGAGCCTCAAGAACAACTTGAGAAATAATAAACTTTGGGTTTGCCCACAGCTTGCCATGGTTGGACTAATGAGTTTCTGCCCTGGCAGACTGATGGAATTTCAGTGCCTCAATGTGTAGCTGTTTGGGAGGAGAGTTGGATTTTTTTTTGTTTAGCTTGGGATTTTGTTTGTTTTGTTATTTTGGTTTTGGGTTTGTTGGAGTTTTTTTCCCCCTGGAAACTGATGGATTTAAAGAAATAATACTAATCCAAGCTTGCATGAAACCTTAAAAATAAATTATTCTATGGCTGAGTTTCATATCATTGCATTTCTGATGGAAGTAGAGCTTTTGAGAAGAGGCAGCAGCTTCAGAGATTTCAGATCTACTCAGCTTTCCCCATAAGATCAGACAGCAGCAGCAACCATAAAGAAACCAAGAAGTGTATCTGGTAATGCTAAGAGATTGGTCTCATTTGTCTCTGCTACAAACATAGTAGGTCCTTTGGAATACTATCCCTTGTACACATTTATTGCACGATGTCCAACAATCCAAATATATTATAATACAAAGGTCACTTGAAATTCAGTCACTGCAAAAGCCTCGTTTACCTGACACATGAACTCGCTCTGCCTACCAGCACAGCTTCACGTGAAGAAAATGTAACATTCGAGGACTGGCAGTGTGGTACTGACCTACTAGTTTCTAGATTAGGGTTACTCCAGTTCCGGGTCATGAAATGGTGGAGAGCTTATGCAGCCAACACTAAACTTCGACTGATTTCAGAGCCTTACACCTGTCCTGCTTTCATGTTTGGAAGACTTTTAAGCAATATGATTTTTAATACCTAGATTCCTTAAAAGAAAAAGGGTTGAGCTACTGAGCTGAGACACTGCCAACCCCTCAGCTCAAAACATGAAAAGTTAAAATCTAACAGAATATTAGAAGCCAATAATGCATTTATACAGGTCTGTCTTCAAACAAAATCACAATTCTAGTTTCGCTTTCTCTCCCTTTGAAGTTTGTTTCTCAGCTGCTCTCACAAACACACTGTAAGACAGAGCTGGACAGGGACAACTGGACATGGTTCCTGAGGTTCTGCTTCTCCCCCTGTGTGGACGTGCAGTTCATCTTTCTATGATCCAGTGTGGCCTCATAACCAGAGAGCCATTCCTCTTAGTCAGCGGAGGGGAGGTGTGGATGGCATTGTTTGGTGTGTACACTGCCTCCCTTGAGGCATGCAGCCAGCTTCGCTTCCTCTTCAGATTGCCCACAAATGCTCTAAGATACAAAAAATCCATTCTCAGGAAGTTTTCCCTCGTCATGTCTCTGGAAGCCACTGTTATCCTGACCAGCTGGTCCAACACCTTGCTCTTCTTGCAGCTGGATAACTCTTTGAGGTTGATAGGCTTTGACCGTGCATAGAGAATCCGAAATTCCAGGTCAAAGTGTGCAACTGCAGGGCCTGACAGGATTAAAATGTTACTGCTGTTCAGCTTCCCATCTGTCCACGTAAAACTAGCAAAGGAAAAATGAGAAAATTGTCAGTTAACTAAAAAAAAAATCAGAAAACAAAGTATTAACAAAAATTTCATATTTGTCACATGTAGTTACTTGTTCTTATAATCCAGCTGATGAGCAGTGAGTTCTTTCACGGATAAATGTCACACATAAAATCTGACAGGAAAAGCAGTTCTGCAGCATTGATGGTTTTCCTTTCAGTGTAAAGAAATCATGCTAAACAACAGAAAGAAACTGGCACTTGCCTGTAGGAGCCTGTCGTCACTCTGATGCCATCAATTAACATGAACTTTTCACGGACTTTTCCAATAATTTTGGCACCCGACCTGGTGCAGTATGTGTTCCCAGTGATAATTCTAACTCTCATCAACTGTTAAAGATACAGCAAGAGTCAGGCGAATTTCAAAGTTCCATTTAAAGGAGTAACACCCCAGTAATGATCCCTGATTTCCCTTGAACTAGCAAGGGTTGCTGTGCACTGGCACAAGAGTCACTCTTTAGGAACAAAATGATAACTTTGTCTTGTTTTAGTAGGCAAAGAGGTGGCATAAAAGGGCAAACCTATAAACTGACTGAGAAGAATGACTGTGAAAACTCCTTTCACCTAAGTCTGTAAGGATCCAACTTTCACACACTCCCAAGATCCTGCTTCTCCATCAGCCTTCAAAGTTTCGGTAAGCCCAAGCAACTCCAGTCACACTTTAGGAACTGGACATTCCTCCTGCATTTCCTTGAATGTTCAACTAGTATTTATGCTCAGAAAGCTGCTGTAACATCCACTTAAATAGGTTTCAGATTTTCTATTAATTGCTGCCTTATGCCAGAATAGTCAAATCTTCCACGAGTAAAATGGAGGTACATAACCCCCATTTGAAGTTGTGGCAGCAAGTATAATAGTTTCTTCCTTTGACTGCTCAGATCCCACTTGGAAGAGGAACAGCTCCCTAGCCCTGTAAATATGACAAGGCTTACCTTTTCCTGTTCAAGGTCAACTCCCAGATCCTTGCACATTTTTAGGAAGTGGGAAAATGAAGACTGATCCAGCAGGATGTACGCTTTAACTTGCCGCTGGCTACAAGCTTCCATGAAGTCTTTGAAGATATCAGTATCTGTGAAGGAATCCATAACCAAGGCAATCATCTGCAACAAGTTTTAGAAGAAACCATTAGGCTATTCCCACAGCATCCCAAAAGAGAGACAGCACATGAGGAATTTGACTTTAAAATTAAATATTTCCCCCCCCCCCATTTTTTCCTGGTGGTTATGGAACATGGTACAATCTTCTGTGATATGGTATGTTCTTCCTCGCCTTGAGATATGGCAAAACCAGTGGTCTAGTTCTCTAGTTCTGTTAGACAAATTTGGTTTCTAATTCCTAGGCAAGAGGGTTTTTTCCTGAGAACAGATGTCTTTTCCTCAAAACCATTGCCAGAAGAAAAAGGTGAGCTTATTTCCAACACTGAAGTTATCCAGAGCATTTCATACTTTTCAAATATGAAAAGAAACATTAAAAAAAAAAGTTTGACTGCTCTTTACATCTCACCTCTCTACTTAAGATAAAAGTGAAGTTTGTTTTCAACTTATTATTCTCATGATAGTCAAGATCTGACTATTCTCTCAAGTTCCTTGTAAGGCTTCCCTTGAGAGCCATCTCCTCCCCCCGCAGACCTTCCCCACAGGCAGAACCCCAGGATCCGCCATAGGATGAGGAAGCATTCCCAGCTGCTTTCGAGAGTTGGGAATGGGCACTCTCGGGATGTACCGCTCACAAGTGCCAAGTACCCGAGGGGGCTTAGCAGCATCGAGAGAACCCGGACTCCGCTTTCATCAATATGGGGGGGGAAAGCTGGCAAATACTGAACCTATTTTAAGAATAAATAAAAAAGATGGTGCGAAAGAAATGAAGCAATAAGGAAACAGCACAGCAAGGCAAAACGGGAGTTTACTTAAGAGCAAGTGGAGGGGAGAAGGACGAAGTGGCTCCAGGCAGCCGCGCGGCGCTGGGGAGCGGGAAGCTCTTGGCCATCCCCTCCGGAGCAATGTAACCGGGAAAGGGGAGTTGGGACATGAAGCACAGAGAGTGCCGCTCCTTGTCCTTTTCACGAGGCATTCTCCGCTCGGCACGGCGGGTTTAAAGCCGCCTGGCCTTGCTCGGCGTCCCGTGAAGGAGACGCTTACGGGTGCCGGGCACTCACCTGCCGCGCGGAGCGGATCTGCCGCCGCACCGCCTCTTTGCAGCCGTAGATGCTGCTGCCGTCCCCGCAGCCGGGCTGGAAATGCGCCTCCACCCGCGTCAGCCCGCGGAAGGCGCCGCTGGCGAAGCCCGGCCAGCCCAGCTCCAGCGCCGGCGGCTCCAGGTCCGAGCGCTCGGGGAAGTAGGTGAGCGAAGAGGCGTCGAGCGAAGCGCCGGGCGAGGACTGTGCCGCCGGCTCCGGGCCCGCGGCGGGCGGCAGCGCGGCCCGCGCGATGTCCTGCACCTCGGGCTCCGACAGGAACGGGGGCAGCCGCTCCCGCCGCAGGAAAGCCCGCAGCGCCTCGGGGCCGCCCGCCACCAGCTCCTCCAGCGCCAGGCGCTGCGCCTCGCTGTACGGCCCGGCCGGCGGCGGCCACCGCCCCGCGCCCTCCTCCAGCCACTGCGACGAGTTGGCCATGGCCGGACCGCGCCCGCTGCTCCCGCCGCTCTTTTATAGCGCACAGAGGCCCCTCCACGCCTCCCGGCCGGCCCCTCGCCCACGGGAGAGCCCTGGGGGGCAGAGCCAACAGCTTTCCCCCCGCCCAGCGAAGCTCCCGCAAGAGAGCAAACCTAGCATTAAGCGGCGAGAGTAAATGCAGCCCTCATCCCAGCCCACATCAAAAGGCTGCTCCTAAGGTTGGAGAGGGCAAATGGTCCCAGAAGGAAAGCACCAAGCACCGGGGAACTCACCTGGACTCAACATGCCAAATTAACAGAAAACAAAGCTCAGCAACGATCAGGTGAAAACCCCATGGCAAAAAAGGTGTTTATTTGTAAACAGTTTCTTATTCCTGTGAGACTACCTTAACAGCTGCACAGTGCAATAAAGTTAAAAAGCACGTGGAACAAACAAGTTGATTGCACATACATTCTAGTACTGCAGAACATGAGCTCTCGAGATTGGCTCTGAAGATGCATCTTGGCTCCCTCTCTGCAACTGATTTTGTTCCCAGTGTTGCAGATCCAAGGATCATGCAATAATGTATCTTTCTGCTTCAAACAAGTGCAGACAGAGATTTTTTTTCCCACCTGCACATCTTTGTACATCTACCCTCCAGCTTCGGGGAAGGAGTGGCTCCTTTGAATTTCAAGCAATGAAAGTATCTAAGCCTCTTTGTCCACAGAGATTTCAGATCGAAATACCAAAGTTAGTAGAACACTGTTGCTCTCTACACTTGCAGCTTTTTTAAGTTACGGGTATTTTTCTGTTTATTCACTCATTCATTGCTGTTTACAGGAATTTGCAAGCCAACAGCTGAAATGTGCCATCTGCTGGACACACATGGCCCCAAATAAGAAAATACACAACCCAGACTCTGAATTGAGCGGGCAGAGCTCAGTGTGGTCAGTCACTGAAGTACAGGGGTGCAGGTCTAAAGAACAGTACGGGTTAGGTCTCAGGGAGATCTGACACACTCAGCTCAGGAAGTGATCCAGCAAGCACAGACATGTACACAGAACTGCAAACAAATATTCAGATGATATCTCTGCAAAACAGCTAAACCTAAGGCCTGTTCAATACTGAAAGTATTTTCAAAAACAGGAGTGGCACTTTGTCTCCTCAAATCAAGTTAGTAGTGGATAAAGGATAAAGAAAGGAGGAAACACACAGTATTTCAGGTAGGACAGTTAAAAAGAGAAAAATGTTTATTTTTTTCACTCTTACAGTTACTTGTACAATAATATTACCTGACATAACCCATAACATTTTGTAGTGCATTTGTCAGTTTACTTTTGAAGATGGTTCAGACATTCTTAGACAAAACCAGAATTAGAATTTCATTTTACAGTGCTAAGACTAAAAGTGTAATTAATTAATAAAGTCTAATTCTATGTAACAAGTTGCACAAGACCCAAAGTTCTTTGAAGTCATCCCATAAGAGAAGTATAACAGGTATGCTGGAGTAAGACACTGAGCTCCAGATAGTACTTCATCTCCCACTCACAAGCATAAAAACCCAACACTTCAGCAATGCATTCCCATTAACAGTCTTAACAGGTCCAAGATCACTAGCTTTTAGTTCCAAATACTGGAAACAATTACATCAGAACTATATCTAAAATGGGTACAGATGTCTTGGAGTGCTAAGCTGCTACTTCCTGGTCTAGTTTTGGTTTTAAAAGGATGCTATTCTGAGGATGTATATATATATGTATCTACACAAAGCCACAAGAGGATGATCAAACCAAAAAGCTATTTAACTGTGTCTGTTTCAGAAGGCTAAAACAATGAATAAAGGATGTAGTTGAAGATAAGAACATGCAATTGCTCCAATAGACCCTTTACAACTTCAGTGGAAGAGTAAGTGGAAGTCAGATTTGGAATAAAATGAGCTTTAGAGTTCTTCATAAAAGTTGTTTCCCCTCGTGCCAAATATAAAGTAGCAATAAGAGCCAATATTAAAAAGAAAAAAAATTTGGGTGTACCTTGATGTAAGCTAAATCTCCAAAGCCACTCTGGGCAAGCTCAGTCTGACTCAAGATTTTTCTAAGTTTACATAAATTAAAACCAGAACCTTAGCAATCCTAGAAAACAGTAACAAGTTTATTTTTCAGGCTACGCATCTGGAATTAAAATGATCTTCGCTGCTAATGCATACAAGATGAACATGTAAGTCGTTACCATATAATGCCTCTTTTCCATCACTTACATTGCATAGTATAAAACAAAGTGCTGGAGAGTGATGTACACACGTATTAAAAAAAGTAGAATTGCTGGACAGAAGTGGAAGAATTAGCAGGTACAGAGTGACTGCAGCTTGAGAGTGGAGCTTGTGTGCTCTGTGGTCAGTGCAGCAATCATTTATTCAGGGAGAAGAGCGAGACGTCTCGGAGGCTGCGCAGGCTGGCGCTGATGTCCCGCCTCTGCTTTAGGTTACATCTGCCAGTGTAGTGGGTCATGTAGCTCTCAGGCACACGGCCCCTCCGGGAGAGGATATCCACCATGTGGCTCAGCTTCGACCTGATAGTGGAGTAGTGGAATTGCCTCTCTTTATGCAGTTTTTGGAAATATTGTGCTCTGTGACTGCTGGAATATTCAAAGGACCGGAGAGAAGACAGTGAGCCTGTCGAGCTTCCAAGAGAACACTGGGAGGATGATGAAGACAGCGATCGCAGACTAGAGTTTGATACAATGTTTCCAGTCAGAGAATATTCTTCTTTTGACAACTTTCTAGGAAGTAGGGGTGTTTCTGTGCCTTCCTCTTCCTTTGTCTGTGTCACTGCAGTCTTCAGCAAAACTGACGTCTGAGTGCCTGCTGCTCTCGCAGTGACAGAGGCCTGAGTGCCGGTTTCTGCCACGGCAGCACTGGTCTGCGTGGCAGCATTACAGGTGCTCACACCAGCTGTCTTGTCCCATGGGCCAGTTTGAGTTGATGAGCTTTTCCGTTTCACCACGGTCACTCGATTGCTGAACGACTTCTCTTCACACAGGCAAGAATGCCCCAGGTCACAAGGTTTTTCTCCATGGCTATCTTCAGCCTCATCTAGTTCTTCCAACAATTTCTTTGGAGTGCTAGACAGTCTGGCAAATTCTGCTCTCAGGTTACCTTCCACGGTATATTCTTTAGAGGACTCTGGTCTGGTCACCAAGTGATCAAACATCCCACTGTTCCTGCAGTTGGATGGACCTTGAGGGCTGATGGGCAGCGACTGGGCATAAAGAATCCTGAATTGCAGGTCAAAGTGTTCAACTACTTGGCCTGACAACACCAGCAAGTTACTGCTGTTCAGCTTCCCATCGGACCACGTGAAACTATTGAAAACAAACCAAGATTCACAGTTAATCTCCAGTTCATTTTAGCACATACAGTTACAGATAGCAACATCTCAGCTTCCAAATGCTGCATGTAAGGAAGGTACAAAGTCACTAGACTACTCGCTCCTTCCTCAGGGAGAACTCTATTTAGCCAAATGCTTTGTTAAGAACAAGTTGTGCAAATCAGTTTTCCAAAGGTGTTTTCACCTTAGTGCAGATTCAGTTAGGTAAGTTTTCACCCAGTTAGATTCAGCTAGTCCACATGCACTCATTAACGCCAGGCAAAGTTAATAAATCCTTTTTATAGCAAATCCCCCTTTCTACAGCTTCATTGTGCACCAGCAGAGCCAAATACTTGCCTGTATGAGCCTGTTGTCACTCTAATGCCATCAATTAACATGAACTTCTCCTTAGCTTTCCCAACAATTTTGGCACCTGACCTCAGGTAGTAAATGTTCCCTGTGAGAGTTCGAACTCGCATCAGCTGGTTCAGGAGAGAAAGGAAAAAGTAACATCAGATTTAACTTCCAAAAATGTTTGATTAGCAATTTTACCCAACATTCTATGCACACTACAGAAAATAGGAATGAAATTTCTTACACAGTCTGTGAGTGCTACCAGTTACACAGTGCTAAATTTGTTAGATTAGCAGAGTGTAGAGAGGACAGCTAGTTCCAATTCATTACTACCCAAGAAGCTAGGAGTGCTTCCCTGTCCAGAGAAACTCTCACTGGAGGGAGCATAAACCTGTCCAAGCCAAGCCAGAACACAGCCATGTCAGCCTATGTTCAGAGCAACTAAGTAAATCACCTGGTCACATCATCCAAACATTTCTAAAAGAAAGCAACTAGGTATTAGGAAAGAAATCAGATTCTACAGAGCTATACCACCCTTGAGTTTCCCATATTTCTGCTTTCCTTAGCAAGCAGTTCCTTGAGCCAAAGACTATTTAAATATTGCAAAATTAAATGCTTGAAAAACCGTTGCTCAAGACAGGGATCCCAGACCACACACACCAGCCAGCTCACCAGGCTGGTGCATACCGTGGCTGTAACTCCTACGTACGGGCAGAACTGGGTGACAGATGTGCCTTTTCTGCATGGTTTTTGCCGAGTTTGTGAGCAGTTTCACACGTGGGATTAGAGGCTGTACTGAAACCATGCAATACTGAGCCTTGATTTTCAGGAGCTGAGAAACAGTTCAGAAAATCTCCTTTTAGTTATCAAACAGACAAAGTGTTTTAGCCTCTCAAGGAAGTCTGATTCTTTGTAGAAGGGTTTCTTTGATATGCATAAACTGTACCACAAAAAAATAAAAACAAACCTCACCCACCCACCTCTAATACTTACACTTTCCTGCTCAGGACAAACCCCCAAATTGTTGCACATTTCCAAGAAGTGGGGTAGAAATTCCTGGTCAAGGAGGATATAGACAGGGACTTTGTGGTTGTTACAAGCATCCTGCAAGTCACTGAAGATATCGATATCTGTGAAGGAATCCATCACAAGGGCAATCACCTGTGAGACGAGTGACAACACTTAGTCAAGGGATTTATTTTATACAAGGTCAGGTCACTGCCTCCCCCAACCATTTTCTCCTGCTGCTATCACCATCGTGACCTGCGCATTTCTTTGTCCTTGGCAAGTTATAAAAAATTCCTATATTCCCACAATGTTCATGTAAATGCGAAGGATAAGCCTGAAGAGGATTTTCCTCGTGACTGCTGCTTTTGTACACTTTCACATCCTCCTTTTCTACACAGTTCCTTGTAATCTGGCCATTTAGTTACATTGGGGAAACTATCACATTAGAATCGGGAATTTAGACAAGCCATTTCCATGCTTGTTCCCCCAGTGTTTCAAACAGCTACAGGAGAATTAGCCCCAGTGGCCTCCTCGCTGTCCCAGTTGAACATCTCACAAACCCCGACTGATTTCCAGACTCTTACTGATATTCCATCACGTATCTTCACAAGAAATCCTTCCACCCAGCACTTCTTTAAAGAAGGCAAATCCTAAGACAGGAGGATTACATTGATGGAGAATTTCTCCAGCTTATTCAGAGCCACATCGTACATTGTTTTGGTGCTAGAATTCTCACCCTTCAAAACCACATCTAGGTAAAGACACAAAGGATTTAGCTTCAAGACTGACTTTTCTATTCTCCTTCTATTAGACCAGTATCAAGGACAATAATTATACAACCTCTGCAGGCAGCTGGCACCTGCCCTTATCAGAGAGATGGTGAATCCGTGCACTGCTGCAACACACCCAAGGTACAAGAAACACAGCTGCTCTGTGTGTGGCATTGCCTGTATTCAAGGAAACATTTCCCACAGGAACAGGCTAAGCTTTGCATTCCCACCTCTCTCCTCCTGCTCCCTCAGGGATTGGCTCCATTTGGCTGAGCTCGTAGGTGTAACACACACATACAAATGGGTATTTCTCGATAAAGTTACTTTATGCTTGTGCTTCTTGCATCTCTCCCATGCTTCTCTCCACCCAATCACTTGCCTAAGCACTAAAGGAAAATATTTTTTCTTTAAAAAAAGATGTTTTTGAGAAGACCAGACAAGTAAGAAAGCAACCTCTGAAAGCAAAACAATTCACAGTAAACCCTTGGGAACACTGATGCCTTCATGTGACTATTAAATTCACAGCACATTTGAATTCTAATACCAGCATTATCAGCTGAGAAAGAAATAGTTTTACTGAAAATGTTTAGAGGAAAGAGAAACCCCTTTTCTCATCTATTCAGAATAGCAAGTGCAAGACAGCAGCTGTGTCCCCTTCAGTCACTTGAGCTAACTGCATTTGAGTGAGCTGGCAAGGAACTACACAGCATCTGTAGTTTTCCCATTCTTTGCATTAACTGGAATAACTCCGAGATGACTGAGCAGTATCACACAGCGTCTCATATTCAGTAAATTTTAGGGTGTCAGAAATTTCTCTCATCTCCACAAAAACTCTCTCTGGATCAGGCACATACACAGCTGTGGCAGGAGCAGCTTGCCTGGCTCTCAGCTCAGTGCAAAGGAAGGTGCTTTACAGGATGCTGTAAGCAAAAATATTACAAACAAGTATGGCTTCTTAGAGAAACAAGTGTTTTTATGGTGTTTATTCGAGTCTCAGTACTATTAGACTGGTCTCATACACCTCATAAGAATCGTTTGAGAACAAAGCTTTCTCTGTGAGCGTTTTTGGCAATGAGCCCATCAGTCGTGTCATCCTTAACACCCTCTAAGCTTCTGCCCTCGGAAGGGACCAGGGACTAAGCACAGTTGCTGACTCAGGGTGTGCCTGGTGCGAGCACGTCACACGCAGACAGGGGTTGCTTCATCTGGCCACCCAAAGAGGAAGCTACATATTTAAATTTCAGCTAAGCCAATTGAATGGATGCTAAGGGAAAGGTGGTTCCCTCCTGCGGATGAGCTGGAGGCTACAAACTCAGGGGGTGTAATGACTTACAGAAAACAGAAGTGACCATGCCCCGCGTTTTTTAAGCTGTGCTCTGCATCAGAACAAAAGCATCCACTTCTGCAGGAGGAAAGTCCTGCTAAAGGCTGGTCTGCACATCACTTGGGGACAATGTAATAAGCTAAAGAAAGGAGATATAATCATAGTGTTATCTCTGTAGAAAACTTTCTTCTATAAGGGAGGCGTTTTCTGTCATACCCTTTGGGGGACATTTCTGTAAGCGAATCTGCCTGGCAGAGCCCATGAATGATGAACCTGGAATAGCAAACCTTCCGCTCCGAGTGAGTGCGGGATCAGCTGGATACAGCGGGTCACTGTCCATGGCAGCCGCGCTGGGGAACGGGAAGCTCTTGGCCATCCCCTCCGGAGCAATGTAACCGGGAAAGGGGAGTTGGGACATGAAGCACAGAGAGTGCCGCTCCTTGTCCTTTTCACGAGGCATTCTCCGCTCGGCACGGCGGGTTTAAAGCCGCCTGGCCTTGCTCGGCGTCCCGTGAAGGAGACGCTTACGGGTGCCGGGCACTCACCTGCCGCGCGGAGCGGATCTGCCGCCGCACCGCCTCTTTGCAGCCGTAGATGCTGCTGCCGTCCCCGCAGCCGGGCTGGAAATGCGCCTCCACCCGCGTCAGCCCGCGGAAGGCGCCGCTGGCGAAGCCCGGCCAGCCCAGCTCCAGCGCCGGCGGCTCCAGGTCCGAGCGCTCGGGGAAGTAGGTGAGCGAAGAGGCGTCGAGCGAAGCGCCGGGCGAGGACTGTGCCGCCGGCTCCGGGCCCGCGGCGGGCGGCAGCGCGGCCCGCGCGATGTCCTGCACCTCGGGCTCCGACAGGAACGGGGGCAGCCGCTCCCGCCGCAGGAAAGCCCGCAGCGCCTCGGGGCCGCCCGCCACCAGCTCCTCCAGCGCCAGGCGCTGCGCCTCGCTGTACGGCCCGGCCGGCGGCGGCCACCGCCCCGCGCCCTCCTCCAGCCACTGCGACGAGTTGGCCATGGCCGGACCGCGCCCGCTGCTCCCGCCGCTCTTTTATAGCGCGTTTGAATCCAAACAGCGCCGCCGCCACTGGCGCGTCCCGCCCGCCCCGCAACGCGGTTGGCTCCGGGCAGCGACGGCGACGCCTCCGCCCGCCCGGGAATGCGGAGGGAGCGGCGCAGCATCCCCCGCGCTGGGGCCGGAACCGCAGCCACGGGAGTTCCCTGGCCGGGGGGACAGCCCTGCCCAGTGCCCTGCCCAGTGCCCTGCCCAGTGCCCCGCACAGTGCCCCGCCGTCCCTCCGCGGCGCTTTCACCTTCGCGAGAATCGGCCCCTCTGACAAGGACCCTCTTAACCATGTGCGTTAACAAACGCTGGACCTGATGCCTCAGGCATGTCCCAATCCAGGAAAGGCAGACACAGCTTTGGCCCTCCCTCTTGTTCCCAGCATCATTTATTGCTACTTCACAGAATCTTCTGAGGTGGAAGAGACCCACAAGCATCAGCAAAGTCCAATTCCTGTCCCTGCACTGGACACCCCCACTAATCTCACCACGTCCCTGAAAGTTTCTTGAGACCTGCACTCGCTGAAACAAAAAGTTACACTCACTCACTGCCCAGATTTACTCTTCCAGACATCCTCTGGCTGTACTGACAGCTGAGAGGCAGAGACATTTAGCAGAGTCCCAAAACATCAACCAATTAAAAAAACCTCAGTGGCATTTTTTGTATTATTAAAAGAAATTTAATATAATTTTTAATTAAAAAATTCAATCTCTCTATTAAAGACACTGAGTCAGATGCTAATACTGTCAGACATACCCTTTTGGCATGAGTTTTACATAAAGTTTAAAATTTTATGCATTTCTTCAACATGTTAAACCATCTTCATACTTACAGTAGCAATAAAGTCAATTCCATACAATATCAAATATCCTTTTTTTAAAAAAGTTTAAATATATTAGACTCTGATTGCCAAAATGCCATTTTATACACAAAGCTGCTAATACAATATACAGTTCTTACATTTTTTTTCACATAAAATACATTTCATCAAGTTTTATTTGTACATCATTTACTACTGATCGACAGAATTATGAGTTATTGCAGAAGGCTTGTCATCGTCTGTTAATGTCCTGTACACACAGCAGTCCTGCCAAGCTGTACCAGGGTTACCCACATTCCTGCACCCACTCTCACACTGCAATCTAACTGCTGACGACACAGCAGTGCCAATACTAAGGCTGCATCTGCACTGTTTAAAAACCCGTAACTCCCCTGCAGCTGCAGGTGGAGATCATTGCACTGGTGTAGCTTTGGGAACAGGTATCTTGAGCAGAGTCTCCTCTACTACATCTTCCACAGCTGAAATAAAGCAAAATATTCTAGGCTGTACTTGTGTCATGGCAGATGTTGCCTGGAGAGCCCGGTGATACTTGAATTGCGTGAGGGAAATGAGAAATCCATTACCAGTTTGGCCAACAGGAAAACAGTAGAATAAGAGTGAAAAACAACCAGGGACAACGTTCGGTTGTACAGCCACAGGCAAAACAGAACAAAAGAAGTAAATATTAGCTGTATTCTGTAGTAAGAGGTGAGACCTTGCTGCTATGAGTGTATTCTGGATTCCGCCTGTAGGGAACTAACATGAAGTAGTCAACACAATTTGTTAAAATAGAATGAAGACCCTGTGCATTTCCTTTCTGTGTATTTAGGAAGAAAAAAGTGGCGACCACAAGATAAATTGAAAGAGCAAATAATAACATCAAAATCTGGCATGTTCTGAACTTTTATCCCCTTGCGAACAGTCTAAAGTTAAGGAACACCACTGTATAGTCACCACAAACCTTCCAGAGATGGGTTACCTTTAGCAAGTACGATAAGGCACAGAAATACCCAGGCGTAGGGAGAACCTTCCAGCACACACACAGCAGTTCATCCATGGCTCACTGCAGATCAGTGCTATTGCTTTCTTGGTTCCAATAGTCCCTTTTCTACGGGATCGCTGATCTAGTTTCAGCAGAGACGATCTGGGTAATCAGAGCTCCAAGGCTGAAGCAAAAGGACACTATACAGAAATTGTAATGCCATTTGGGAGGTTGTAAGTGATTTCAACCCCATGAAATAAGACGCTGCTCAATAAACTCCAGAATTCATTGCCTCCACTGAGTATTGCACCAAGTCATTATTGCTGTTGCCCTGACGTGCTCTTCTTGTTCCCTGCCAGGAGTTCCTCATCCACGTGGTTCTTCAACCACGTCTGCAAGATGGCACAGAATCACAACAGCTAGAGTCAGTTCTTCCCAAAAGTGGGAAGGTTTTAAGATTCAGGAGCACCAAAGAAGTGAGACTAAGTGGGCTGAAATCGCATTACTTGGTATGTGAAACACAAATCCAGGTCTGATGTCAAACAGATCCCAGAAATGGAACTTAAGCCCTTATGTAATATTTCAGTGCTGTGACTTTCTTGGCTGACAGAGACATTATTTTGAAAGACACCTTTTTTCCATATAAAAGATGTCTTTCAACATAGAATGTAAAGCTGCTCTCAGCAACCAGTTTGTTTGCTAGAGACAGTATGACTTCAGCACACAGGAAGATGTGGTGAGCAAAAGGGTTATTCTTGTGGAGCTCTGCTTGCAATAGACCCATCAATCCATGCATGTTCTCAAATCTTTGCCCAGTCTGAACAACTACAACCTTTGGGTTACTGCCCTTTTTAAACACAGATATCAAACCCCACTGTTGTTGTAACATTGCTAAATTTTACAATAAAAGGCCTTATTCCTAGACTGAAATACCAATGGAAAAAAAAACTGTTAGTATAAAATGCACTGGTTTCCCACAGTTTTAATGCTTTAGCAACTTTCAGTGAAAGCAAGCTTTAAACTACTTCACACTATTGCATTCAACACTCTCCTTTTCGTTTCCTTGGAGTTAGGTAGGATTCAATAGAGTTGATAGCACAGAATTGCTCTGAGAAGGGAAACGGCCCAACTCCTCCTTCGCTTGGAGGAAAGGCAAATCTGGGCCCAAAGTTTGCACCATTTACAACCCAGTGGAGAGCGGCACCAAAATTTGTTACAGTGAATTCAAAAGTCTCATTAGGATAGAGGTGGAAAGACAAACCTCACCACTGCAGGAGAAGAGAGGCACCTGAAAGATCATCTCCCCTGTGTTCCATAATTACCAGGCCACACTTGGTGTTATCATAGAAGAATTTACTCAGGGTAACCAGAAGACCCACTGTTAAGCACACACAGATGCAGGAAAATCTCTCCAGTTACCAAATCATCCTCTTTCTACTAGAGAATGACTTTTAAAATCCCTTAAGGTCAAGTGCAAGAAGTATTTTCTAGTCTCATATTTAGCATATGTATTTCAATAATGGAGGGAGCCCAACTTCTCTGAATGCTTCAAACTCTGCCTGTAACAGAACTGAAGTTTTAAATTACTTGAGTCAGCTGCTGCCTTATTCTAGTTTGCTCCTACGATTGGTGAGGAAAGACAGAGTAACCTGTCAGCCTGGTAATGACCTCACAGGTCCAGAAGTGTCTCCTGCACAGCGTGGCTGTGGTGCTGACACACAGCCACTGCTGCTGCCTCAAGAAGCCCAGAGCCCTGTATTGTAATATATCCAGCCCCAGCAATGGGCTAGATTTGATGGGAGCAGGGGGTAGCACTTAACAGTCACTGGCAGCCTAAATCAACCCTTTATAGCCTGGAAAAATGTTAAGGCTGTGAGGATTCCCACAGAGGGAATGTACATGTGAAGGATAATATTGATGTCTAACAGCCGCCAGGTAAGAAGAAGATGGGTGGAAGCTGCATTTGCTGTTGCTTGGCTGAAGCACAACTACATGAGCTCGATTTAACCCACCAATGGCTTACTGAGACCCAAACAGGTTTGTATCTTCAGAGTCTGGAATTTAAGCTGCCCAAGAAGACAAGTATTTATGCAGGCAAATAGTTACACGTGCAACAGCCCCTCTGTGCAGAAAAGAGGTTGAAGATTTACAGTTACTGCTGGAGATACAACTGAACTGTGCCCAGTTCCTCAGAGCTGTGTCCCATGGGGCACTCTCCTCTCACCTCCCCAGGCAGACAAAGCCTGAACTTGCTGAGAAGTCCATCCTAGTGTTTCTCAGATGGTCTCTCAGAGCTCACATGGACTGCACCAAAACACAGGGTTGTGTGCCAGCGGCTCCACAGCACAGAGGCTTCGTTAAGCACTGTATGGTGCAAGGCAACTCCTACAGACACAGAGGCATTGAAACTTTCTGCTGACAGCTGCTAACCACTGCTGATGACTTCAGCATGGGAGCTGAAAAACAGACCAAAAAAATCTCCTGTCCGGCTGCAACACTGAACTACCATAGTAATGGTTTAACTGTTATTTATGAGCCAAAGACTAGAGATTAATGCAAGTGTCATCACATCTATGGGACCAGAAATGCTTTCGTGGCATTTCTACATTAGTGTTGAGAAGCCTTTCCTCCTCACCCCTCCTGAGCCCTGTGGTTCTGGAAATCCAGAAAAAAATCAGATTGCAAAGCATACTACCCCTAGTATCTGTGTTGAGCATCTAGAGTAAACAAACAGAATCAATAGGAAAGTGAGATCAACAAAAGTCTTTTCAGTTTTAACAAATTAAGAGTCTAAATAGTACAAATAAGGTTGTTTTTTTTAAATTACTTATCCCAATATAGACCTTTGCCAGTATTTTATTGCAGCAAAATTCTATTGCCAGGGCCCCTTATTGCAACATCAGTTTTAAAGCCTACTGAGTGAAGCCTGTTCCAGGAAAAGTTCTGCTTCAAACCTGAAGGCAGCCTGCAGTGATGGGCTGACACGAGCAGAACAAGACCCAGCCAGTGCACACTTCTTGATGTGAGCTGTCACTGCAAGGAGATAATGCCTTGCAAACTTCCTAAGCGCAGCATCGATGCTTCCTTGTTGCTCAGGCCCAGAAAGTGCTGGATCCAGCTGGTTGGAAAACAGCTCTGTCCATTCTTGCAAACCCTACGTGGGGGTTGACCTCCCCTCCAAGGTATGTGCATCACCCAAGCGTGAAAATGCAGGTCTGAACTGTCACCTTCCAGCCCTTTGGTGACTTGCAGCAGGAGGCTCAGACGCAAAGATTTTAATCCAGATCCTTTCTTTGTTCCAAGGCATCTCCTGACTTCCCAAGGATGGGGAGGCAGTGCATGATACCTTCTTCCCCAGGGAGGAAGATGAGGGAGACTCTTTTTACATCATATTGATGTTGATCCCTTCCTCTCCTAAAAGCCTTGCTCCACCTGCATTACTCACTCAGCTGCAATATAAGTAATTGGCAGGGTAAAGTACAATTCAGGATGAACGAGGCTGCCACAGTCAGGATGTCCATACCTAAATTCTCCCTTCGGAATGCAAACAACCTGGCAGCTGAGATAGATCCAACCAGCCCACCCACGTCTTGTTTTCTCTGGGGCGAGACACAGACAAGACTAGGAAATTCTGCAGCACCCGTGCACCTTCTCTTCCATTTCCTCCATGGGAGCTTTGAATTTCAAGAGGGGCGGATCACCACTGGACACTGTGTAATACACTGAGGTCCCATTTGAGCTGTAGGGAGAAGTCCTGGACTCGATTAAGTGAGACTTGGCTTCACCCATGTTCTCAGCAACTCCTGCCACGCCACTGCTGAAGTGGGTGCTGAGGAAAGGGTGCTGGAGGAGTTTGGCTGCAGCTCGCTGCCTCTTCAGTTCTGAGAGCGTTTGGTGGTTGTGCTCCTTGTAGGTGCCCCAGAACTGCTGGGTGTCGGGGAGCCCAGGGCTGCCGTAGGGCAGCACGTGGCCAGGATTACTGCTGGGCTCAGCGTGCACGCTCCAAATGTCCCCGTTGGAAAAGGTGTACTGGTAAGGGCTGGCAGATGCCATGAGTCCATTCTGGAGCGGGATCTCAGAGTCACACTGGGTGCCTTTGTTTGCTAACTCCGGAAGGAGGGAGGAGTTCTCCAGCACTGAGTTCTGGAACAAGAAGACATGAAAGAAGAGCATCTTCCACTGTCCCCCATAGCAGGGTTTATCCCTGTGACAACTTCCTAAGCCTACTCCCATTCAGCCTTTCGACCAGTCAGGTACTGCAGCACAAACACTAAATTCACCCCCTAACGGGACCCTAAATTGCTATGAGCCCTAACCAGGTACATGGAACATTAAGTCAGAAGGACTCACAAAAAAAAATAACAAATAGATAAGCATATTAATATAATATGATAGTAACTGAATTGAAAACAAGTAACTGCAAAGCAACTTTACAATTCTTTTGTGATTACCACTTTTAGCTGTAAAGAGAAATGCACACATTGTATTTTCAGAATCTCTGGTTCACTGGGACCTTGTATCAAAACTATTCATGCAGCTGTAAATCCAAAACAGTCTTTCCTCTAGAGAGGGTTATCCCAGTTTATGCCAAATGAGAATTAGGATACTACTACTGAACCTGCACTACCAGCCCCCCTCAGTGACTCCCATAACAGAGAAGAGATTCCTTACGGGGTCTGTATTCTCCTGGTCAGAACGAGTCTCCCCAATTTCTCCAACGAGACCTGAGTTTCTTCCTTCTTCTGCTGCCCCAAGCTGCTGCCAAATGATGGCTTCTTTCTCACACTCCTTCCTGTAAAGGTTTGTTCGGTCCGAAAGGCTGGCCCTCCTCACCACCTTCCTGTGGGACAGGGACAGAGGGCATAAAAGCTGTGAGCAGGACATGACAATTCCTCTTACCTCATAATCCTTCTCACCCGCACCTCACGCTTCACGGCCTCACCCTCTGGAATGGAACATGGATTTAGCTTCCTCGCACCCACACAAAGCAAAGGCACTACTGTGGATATTAAAGGCGGGAGAAATTTTAAAGAGTTTCAAAGTAGCACTGCAGATCTGTGTTAGAGCTCATACAGCTCAACGAATAGATTTACTCTGCAACCAGCGGAGTGAAAATATAGAGGAATGGCCCACAGGCTGTTTAGGGAGTTTTGTGGTCTGCACAACTGCTTTGGTGTCTAGGAAATGTTTTACAAAGACCTGTGCAAACTGTGTCTGGGCATAGTATCTTGGCCACACCATTTTATTATTGAGAAGGTCAAGTTAATCCACTCGAAGCACTGATTGTCCAACACCAGTCCCAGTGGTTTAACAGGGTAAATTCTCACCACTTGGGTCCTCTGCTCAGAACAGTTATTAAACCACAACAGTGCAAAGCCATTAACCCCCCCAAGAAATAGCCTCTCTTCTAGTAAAGCAGCCACATTTCAAGGGAGCTCTGCTTTCAGCAACCAAAGTCAGCTTCTGCCTCTCAGGTTTTGTTCAGAAAGGACAGATGGGGTCCTGCACACTCACCACAGGATGCTCTGCAACCACCCCTGGGTGGCCAAGCCAGTGCACTGGGTGACCTGCGGGAAGAGCACAACTCACCCCCGGCTGCCCGTGCTGGAGGTCCTTCGACTCAGGGAGGATTTATGCCTCATCTGAGACTTCATGATCACATCGTGTTTGTGTTTCAGCTCCAGAAGCAATACTTTGAATTCCTCCTCTTCACACAGATCTATAAGCACACACAGATCAAGCCCTTAATGAGACAGTTCCCATGTGGTACCATTGACACCATGTTACTAATTGTGCCTTCTTAGTTAAGATACCCAGGTCTTACAGTTGGACTCAGCAGGGAGACTCCCAAGCACAGGTACAGGGGGACAACATGAGTGGAAACACACAGAAGAAAGTCTCGGTCCTTGAGAAATGCCTTCTTCCTTGTTTTTATGAGCAGGAAGAAACACTTTGAGAAGCAGTAAAGCAGGAGCTTCAAAACTTCAGTCCCAGTTAAAGTAACCGAAACTTTGATTCTAAAGACACTTAAGAAATTACGTTAATGCTTCCGAAGGCACCATGTGAAGACTCCAGACATTTCTTAGGCATTTCTTTTTTTTGAGCTTAGTAAACTCACCTATTGGCATCTCATCCAAAGACGTTCTGGCACTCAAACTAGCCCCATGAGACACAAGTAACTCAGCCATCTGCATCTAAAGAATGGAAAGAGAAAGTCAAGTTGATAGAGCTATTTTAGGCAATTTAGACTTTCCTTCCCACAGCTGAAAAGCTGGAATAAGATCAGAAGCAATGGCATGTGTGCTCAACTTGCCTCAAATTATTCTGGTATGTGTGTGATCTTAAACAATGTTCCTACCATTCACCTGCACAGACATACACAGACATACTCCGCCTGACCTTGCTCAGCACCCGGTTCTTTTTGGAACCCAAAGCACCTCCTGTGATGCCAGCCAGAGAGCCCAGCACAGACTTCTCCCATTTGCAGACTACTACACAATTTGTCCAGGCAGAAAGAAATGTCACCCTCATACACGACGCTTGTAGAGAAATCATTACCTGTCCCCAGAAAGCAGCAGCATGAAGAGGTTCCCAGCCGTCCCAGTCCTTAATGTCCAGGCTTGCCCCCTGGTCAAGCAGGACTTCAGCTGCATGCAGGTAACCATTGGCTGCAGCTATATGCAGCTAGGAGACAAGGAACAGAGCATCAACCACCTGCAAGGATCACGGATGGCTTTACAGATCAAGTTTCTGCAGATTTCCCTGAATAATGTTTGAGCCTAGAGATGAACAGGCACCACATTTCTCATTTGGCAGATGCTACCAGATCAAAAACAGGTTGTTCCTTTTGCTGAAACTCAGTATTACCTGCGCATAATTCTGTTTGGAGAGGAAACTGCTCAGTATTTCTTAAAATAACTTACCTATATGGGTCAGAAAAATAATGTTTTCATGTTTTAAATCAAGGGCTCTTAAGTGCTTCCCAATCTGCAGGGAAACAGCACAATCAAAATGCAAGCCTGCAATGGAAAACATCAACCACTGTACACTCTGCATTTCTCGTGCCAGGAGAATGTCTCCTCTTCCCCACTAAAGTGCTGTGGATGTGATTTCTTTGATCAAATTTATAGCCTGCTTTAGTCAGAACTCTCTCCATGCCATTGCACTTCCACTCACGCTATTATTTTCACCACTTGAAAATCAAAAACATTTTAAACCTTGGCTACTTGCAGTTAAGGGAATATGATTTTTCAGATATTGGCTTCCAACTACAGCCACCACTTTGAAGACATCAATAACAGTCTCCTTTAGTCCCCCAACCTAATGTCTCTGAAGATTTTCACATTTGCAGTCTGCTGTTGCATGTCTGAGCGAAACACTGACCTATGCACTGGGCTGAAGGGATTAACTGCACCCAAAGACCCTCCTATTTACACTGTGCTGAAGAGGAAAATTAAAACTTATTTTCAAAAAATTTCCATGTGGATTCCACCACAAAAAGTTAAACCCTCATCTGAAAATAAATTCTGATGCTTTCTGGCAACTCAATTGATTCCTACATAAATTTTATGCCACTCAGTCATACCTTCTAGAGGTCACATGAATTAACAGGGAATCACTTAGGGCTGATACAAAAGGGGAAGCCTAGAGGACTGATTAAATTTACGTATGTAATCCTTGTTAAAGGGAAAAAGGTGTTGAAAAAATAAGCTGCAATGAAAGCTTCAGGCATGCAAGGTTATATTGGAGGGAGCCTGCCCTCCTCTTACGCTTCTGGTATATGCTAAAGGTGACATTTAGACTAAGAAACCTGAATGCCATGGCTTGGTCATCAAATAAATGAACCAAGTGCTCGTATATCAGTTATGTCTGGACCCAAGCATCAAATGAGCAAGGTTGTATGAAACTCCCAACACATATGATGACCTCATTACTGAATTTCCCCTAAGCTGGGACTGCTGTAAGCTGTGACTTAAGAAACATATTTGCAGGTGAAAAGGACGGGAGCAGGACTAGGATTGTTCAGCCTTCTCGGTACCTGTTCAGTCAAATCAGATGGCAGCTTGCTTTGTGCTCTACACTTGTCCTGGGTCCTCTCCTCGGCCAGGGGCAGATGCCATCCTACCTGAGCAAACACAGCAGCCATTGACTCCCTGTGAGCCAGATGCTATGCAAAGCAGAAAGGAGACAGAAGGTCTCCGGAGTTCCCAACACCAGATCCTGCTTCCATGAAAAGCAGAGGACTCTGATGCCTCTTCTATGGGAGTCTGATCAGTCTACAAGACTAGTGAGAAACAGGAGGTCACTGGGAGGTCTTTCAGTCCCTGTTCCCTGGAGGTCAGCAGATGTTTATGTTCTGCAACTCCTCACTGCGGGATTTCTCCTCTCAGTGACCTGCACATGTTGATTTTGTATAACTCCTGCCCCAGGGCAGATTTCATAACCTCCGGGCTGAAGGAAGGCAAAACAGAAGCTGCTGCAGTTTCACTCACCAGCGTAGCACCTTGGGCATCAGTCTTGTTCAGGTCTTGTCCAGTCGCAAGTATGTCATGAATGTCACAGATCATGACCTGCTCTGGAGCAGCACGCATCTCATTGATCCTTTCCTGTGTAATCCCTGTTAAAATGCCAGTCAGAGGAGAGTTGGAAAGGGGTTTTGTCTCCACTTGTTGAGTAAAATCAGACTCATGACCCTGGCTGATATGACCTCACACCCTTTTCAGAGGATATGTAGCTGAGGGGACCTGCCTGCTGTCCTTCACCCTCACGATCTTTAGGAATCAGAGTAACTAGACTCTGAGTCTAGTTCCAAGAAATGATGCCAGGAGCAGTCCTCTGCCTTTCTCCAGAGGCCAGTTAAGAGCTGACAAATAAGGTAATTTTTAGTACCACATTGACCCAGTTTTGTATTTTACGTGAACTCAATCTCCTTACCTTGATAGGCCATGCAAGTCTCAATGACATCCAAAGTTGGCTCATCCTCACAGAGGTCATATGGCATGTTGCCATCTGCATTTACTGCCAACAGGTCTGCTCCACTGCAAGAGAAAACCCAGTTACGTGAGAAAAGACCTCAGACATCCTAGAGCCAGCAGTGCCAAACACTGGGATAAATGCTTAGGAAAAACCAACTGGGGTTTAATAGTTGCCCAAATAGCACCAAGATACAAATGAGATAAGAAAGATCTGAAGCAAAGCCAAGGACCTATGAATGGCAAAGATTAATTCCAGAAGTGGATGAAAGGCAGCACACTACACCTCCTTCATGGGTCAGTAATGACTGTGTTGTTCCATTCCACACCTGCTCCATTTTTAGTCCTCCATCCAAAAACTTCCTAACCTAAGTGGGAACATCCTCCAAGAGATGTCCAACTGCATCCTCTTCCCTCCTTCACTATATAGCCAAAGAAGGGCCAAATTTTCAACACTCATCTCTCAGATGATGGCAGCACAGGGAGAAGTCTCTCTTCCCGAGGGAGAAGCAGCAGACATTGCCATGCAAGGCAGCAAGTTAACACTTCCAAAGCACTGTCACTCCGGGAAATGGAGGAGAGGGCTCCATACAGAGCCAGAACTATCTGTTCCAGGTAGGATTCACAGCGGGTGCTCATCAAATGGTACAGCTCAAAACACACCTGGCTTCTTCCGCCTTGCTGGTAAGTCTAGAAAAGACTTGAGATTTAGGGCAAACTCTTGAGCTTTAGGGCCTTGGTGAAATCAAGTGGAAGGTCCAGTGCAAGCACCTGTGTCACCACTGGCGAACCAACGCACTACAGGAAGCAAACTGGTTATTAATTAAGACCCATTAAGACAGGTCACAAAGTTCACCCAGGTATGTGAACTATACAAACACACTGCTGCCCTCCTACAGCAGCGTCTCTTTGACTGGGACTGGAAGATCTGAAGTGGTGTTTAAGGGCCTGAAGAGGTGGACCCTTGCTGGCTGCTCCTATTTCTACCCACCCAGCAACCATGGTTACACGAGCACACACAGGCACGCCAAAATACAGGCAAAAAGCAGCAAATTTTAGCCCAGTCTCAAAAAAATTCATGAAACTCGGCCAAGCCACCTCAGGTTTTATTCTGCCTCCTCAGCCTTTCTGCTCTTCCTCCTCCACTCCCTTCTCTCCCAAGCAGGAAGGAGTCCCACGAATAGCCTGAAAGCAGGGAATAATCACCACTGCTGCAATCCTGCAAGGTACTGATCAGTCTCGGTTTCCGTGCACAAGAAGCTGTGGGTAGAATCAGATCTGCAGAAAGGACAGAGACAAAAAGCCACCTACTGCTGGATGAGGATCTTCACCAGGTTGATATGACCACACGTAGCTGCCGCATGCAACGGAGTCCACAGCTCGTTGTCCTTGGCGTTGACGTTGGCCCCATGGTTGAGGAGAAGTTTGACTATGTCTTCATAGTTGTCTATGCAGCACTGGTGAGGAAGAGATACAGACAGATTGGGTTTTTCAGACTTTGGGAAGGTGAGGGCTTATAGCTGCTCAGCTGTGAAACAATAAAGGGTACCTGGATGCGGAGACCTACTTTATCCTGCACTGTTTGGCAACAAGCAACTCCAACAGAGTTAAATAGCAGCAGGTCAGAAAGGCACCATGCAGAACACCTACACTGGGCAGAGCAGAGCTCACTGTTGTCTTAAAGGGCCTTCTGGTGTGGGAGCAGAACCAGCAGGGAATAACAGCAGATATGCTCACAGCTTCTATTCCACTGGGTCTTCCATATTCAAGAGAAAATAAAAGAATGTAACCAGTTTAACCACATACCAAGGAATGAGCTGGCAAGCTGACATTCCCTTTTCTTAGGGAAAATCCCACACACTGGCATGTGATTAGTAAAAGTCTTCTCAGCAGTTCACCGCTACCTACCACAGTTATCTGAAGATGTGCAAATTGGATTCCTAGAATTATGAGCTACTTCACAGGGCACCTTTCATTTCCTGAAAAAGATCAGCATCCTCCCTGCATTTACAGCATAGTCCCAAAGGCAGTCAGCAAGAAAAACCTCAACCTCTTTTCTTTGGAGAAGGTGGAATTTGCTCTTTGATCCACCTTGTGCTCGGATCTTGACATGAACGTGCATGTGATGAAGACACTAAAATAAGATCCATTCTTGTGCAAGAAGCCTGTTTGTGGTCTGTGTGTAACTGCTGACCCACACAGGAGACTCACAGCTCAGTACACAGTATGGGCCACTAATGGAGCTGAATTCCAATCCACAACAAGCATTTTAGCAACTCGGTGACAAGGACCCTTTTTGTATTTCTATTCCTGTTCACTATTTGTACATGGAATTGAGGTTAAAATCGTTCCTGTCACACAGCCAAGTTACCATAGAAGGGTAATTGAGCCCTTCACTGGAAGCCACTGGTAATGGACAATACTGTTCACTTAGGGGCTACTCTCTCTCTGTTCAGGGATCCAATGAATTCTACGGGATGCAAAGCTCCCACCTTAACTCCCAAATGCACCTTTACAATAACTGATCCTTCAGTGGGCACGATGGGATTCTCCATGGCTTCAGTACCTAACAAAGAGGCTGTCAGCATGTCTCTGTGTGCAGGATAACATCTCTTTGGAGAGGCGCTGCTGGTAGGGGGGGGACCTTTCGTTCTTGTTGGAGCCAGTTTGCATTTTTAAACAAACACCCCATCCAGCTTTGAAGAGAGCAGTCAGCTTGCAAAGGAATCCAAAATCCCAAGTCAGCGGGAGCATTTACAGCAGGCACTAATGGCAAGAAACTCCTGAGCGTCTGTTCCACCCTCAGAGCCGTGTGACAACCACACTACTGTTGTTCACCGCAGTGGAGGCGGCAGCTGCCGGGCACGGCAAGTCCCACGGGCCTTGGGAAGAACAGAAAAACCCTTATGGGATCAGCACAAAGGCTTTGAGGAAGGACACAGACTTACACGTCACTGTTGCAAATCTGTATTTTACCGGTGAAGTCCGTGAGCCTGCAGTGAGCAGCACCAGGCTCTTCAAGCCCCCTGTGCATCATTTATTTAAACCACTTGCAAAACTCGCGGATTGACAAGGGCTCTAAACTTGAGTTAATCTGCTTTAAGAGTTTACAGGCCATTTCTACAAAGATTAAAGGGTGGGAGAAATGTTGTTCACATCTGAAGTCAAGCCCCAATTCCCGAGCTCTTCTTACCACTGAACAAACCAAAGAGAAGGGTTTGATCTCAGTTTGCTCCCCAAGAAACTGGATTACAAGCATAACATAGTGAAGCTTCACTGCTTTAACTGAGCAAAAAAATGAAATACAGGAGGTCTCTCGGTTTAACCTGGACAGGTGTACTCAGAGAGCAGCAGGAAGAGCGGATGGTGTGGAGCAGCAGGGAGCTGTGACCTCCTCCCACAGCTCACCTGATGCAGCGCAGTTAATCCATCCTCATTGCACAGGTCAGGGCTGATGTTGCTCTTCAGCAAGTAACACACTGTAAGGGAAGGACAGAGCAGAGTCAGAGCGGTAATCCTAACACACCTCTTGCTCTCAGCCAGCCCTGGCCTGTTCAAAACACCATCAGGGTGTTCCAGTGTGGGCAGAGTTGCAGGAGATACGAGCCCAACACTGGCCTGTCCCCACAGTGCCAGTGAGACGAGCATTCTTGCATTTATCCAGCAGAGAGCATCAGCATACAATTTTCCCCCAACTTCCCTCCATAGGAGAGTGTGAATACATCTATCATTTTTGTACAGTAGTGCTGAACAGTCTCCATTTTTACCTTGTGCTTTGTAATATCTGACTGCAACCTCTGCACTCTGCAGCCCAGGAGAGCTCAAAGGCAAGTGGGGATTTTGGGGTCCTGAGTTACAGCCGTGGGAGAGAACCCTCTCACTGTGAGAGGGATGAGGTCTTGCCTCAAGAAGTTCTCTATCCATGCTGACAAACCAAACACAGTCAGGGCCGCGGCACATCTAAAGACACCACGATTGCTTTGGACACTTCACTTGAGCTGTTGGGCGTTTGGAGAAAGCTTCCCACAGGCTTTATTTTTAATTGCTGCTTTGGGGGGGAAAGTATAAGATTTATTCCATTAAAATGCAAATTTCTGAAACACATGAAAAGTTGTTAGCCCTTAGGTGAAAAGTAAAGTTTGCTCTGAGGTACAGATCTTGCACAGGGCAATAGCAACAATGCTGGCAGAGGGCATAAATTAACTGAAACACCAGAAACTCTTCAAATTCAACACTGCTGACAGACCTTGATCCATGCCCATCTTTTGTTGTTTACTTGCTCATTCCCTGCGTTTTCTCCAGAGAATTCACTATCTAATGCTTTTCCTACCTCAAATGTCACTGACAGCACAAGCCACAGGTTCATAATCCTGTCCCTGGGGCCAGAGTAGCAACAGATATTCATGTCACATCTTATTTGATGGCAGGGATGCAAGCAGTGAGTGAAACCAGAGCTGCAAAACAAGGAACACTGACAGAGCTAAAAGGGCAATAACCATCCCCAGAGCTGGCAATCAAAACCACTGCAAGCCTGATCACTCCAAAGCATCCTGCAGGCTCTGATCCCTGTCCCACTGTCAGAGGGAGCTCTTTCCCCACACATCCACAGGGAAACCCAACTGCAGGGCTGCCCCTGGGGACAGAGCACTTCTGGCATCCAAAACAGAACATGAAAAACACCAACAATGACATCAGTGTTGATTTACGAGCCTTCCGAGTGCTTTATGAAGTATTCGGAAGAAAGGTAAAATTAAACCAAAGTGAAGTTTTGATTGGAAGCCACTGATCTGACGTTGTCAAAAAGGAAGGAAAGTGAAATAAAACACTTGAAATCACAGAGTTGTTTCACCCAACTCAAAATGGATGCTCGGATTTACGTTTGCTGTAAATAATTTCAAGGCATTGACACCTGCTTGATGAAAGTGATGCAAAAAACCCAGAATACTGCAAAGACAAAAGTCATCCCCCACTGTGGTGAGTCCAAAGCCTCTGGGTTTTTTACAGCTCAAAGGCCAGTGCAGGAAGCCCACGCCTGCACTCGCCTCACACCCCCAACACTTGCACGCTTAACAGTAATAAGAGTGCTGAGCCCCAGCCAATATATCCAGTTCAATGACTCTGCTTCTACTGTTTCTGGTCAGCCCTGAGCTCTTGCTCTCCTAATCCAAGCTGAGTGAGAGGAGAGTCATTCACCAGTGGGTCTGGTTGTCTCTTATTTAGCTTGAATGTTCTGCCATTAAGGTTTTAATTCAATCTCAGTCAGTTAAATGCCACTGTGTACTAATGACACGCAGCTCCGTAATCATGTTTTGCCTGATTATAGAGACTGGGACAAGAAGATGCTGGCAGATTAACCGTACAAGAGCTGTCTCTCCATAGGAAAAAGCAGTAGCATAAATCCCAGCTTGTTATAGACTATGGAGTTTTGTGTTGAAGGCACTGTGATCATGGCTTGACAGAGCTTTAAGAGGCCCTGAAGGGTTAAGACTCAGAGAAATATTTATCTTACCCTAAAGTGGCCTTGAATTCTTCACTAACCCCTGCAGCAGCACTCACGGTCCCAGTGCACCTCCCCTTGGCTCATGTCTGCCCTTGGGACAAGTCCACCATATTTCCCAGTATCTCCCAACACACTGAAGACCAGAGAAGAGCACAGAAAAGTCAGATAACGAACCTAGGTACAAATGTAGTAACAATGAGTGCAGAAAAACACGGTACGAAGAAAAGACCAGACTCCTTCGCAACCAGTCCTAAGCTGAAGTTTGCACCTCAGTGTTCAGCAGGGGAGCACAGGGCTGGGCAAGTCCTGGCTCTTTCCTCTGGAGTCAGAGTAATGCTGCCTTCAGTCTTCCTCATGTTCCACACAACAAGTCCCAATGGCCAGGCAGAACTCCAAGAACTGTGATTTCCTATTACATGTGCCCCCTTTTAACAAGTGAGGGCACTTACCCAGTGTCCCATCAAGCTCGTAGCACAACACAGCCCCTGCTCCTCCCCACCACCCCAGCAGCAGGGCAAAGGGGTGGCAAAGAGCAGCTTCATCACCCTCTGCTCCCTGTGGGCTGCAGAGGGACATGGAGAGAGGACATGGACACCTTCCCCATAGTCACTGCCCAGGAACAGGTCCCCCCAAGGGGCCAGGAAGAACAAATCTTCCTTTCTGATAAACTGCAGGAGAAATGTGCATTTGTGAGATTTCTAGTGCCTTAAGAACAGGGAAGGGGGGCACAAACGCGACGCTCTGCAGTGCTGGAAGCTGGACCCTTGCGTCCAGGGCTGTGGCACTGCCACTGACCCACTGGGCTGCTGAACACACAACACAAGTGACAGTGACAGGAGCATGCAAAGTGCTTCTCCTCAGGCACTGCTGGTGCCACACATCTTGATCCAAAGCCCAACACCTTCTCCCACCCCTCCAGGCACTGCTGATGCCATACAGGTAGGAAGCAAATGCTTTAGCTCCCAAGGACACGGATTAATCACTCAGCACCAGCTGATCACCTTCTCTCAGCTCCCACTCATGGAAGGACAATCCCCCCATATGCCCACGGTACAGCTTGGAAACGGGTCCTCTGCCAGCCCCTCTGTGAGCCCAGGCCCCCCTGAGCCTGACAGAACAGGCTTTTACAGGTCACATCCTTGTGTTCAGCAGCAGCAGCCTCCACTTTAACACCACGATTAACTTCTTAGAGAGCTCACTGCTGAAAATGCTGAGCTCCGGCAAATCTGTCCCTGTTTTCACGTAGGCGGGGACAGGTGGGAGCATGGATATACTTCATTACGTGTCAAGCACAAGTTGTGGGAAGCAGTTTCAAGAGCACAGCAAATGAAGGAATGAAAATTATTACAATAGGAGCTGGGTGAACAAATTGTTGTGAATAATTCATTGCAAATTTTATTAACTGAACAATCACTCAAATGTATTTTCCATTATTCTGCTTGCTCTGCCTATAATTGAACCTCTCACATGCCAAGATGGTGTACATCCATCTTCAATTTATATTTTATCATTCACATCTGTGCTGTGTTAAATGAAAAAAGCTCCCACAACAGCTGTGAAAATACAGCCTCGGTTTTAAGTTGCACTTCATCCCATGTCCTACAGGAGCCTCGGAAAGATTCTCCTCCCCAAACACAGCAAACCCTCTTCTCAGGAGCTCCCTCTCCTCCCAGGCATGTCCAAGCCTCACTTATTCTCCACAAAAACTACAGAGCAGGGGAAAGGCAAAAACAGCACTGCAAATGCCCTAAGGAAAATTCAAAGTGAATCGTCTCTCCCACCTGAAGAGATATTACAGCACTATCATTTTTCATCAGTGTTACTGCCCACTGAGTTTACACTAGAAACAGCTTTTCCAGAAAAGTTCCTAAACAAGGTAAAGACATTTTCATGGAGAAAAAGAGCCTTTGTTAGTGCAATGCCCGCTAAGTCAATAAGCTACACCATAAAATACTGGATATTATTACACTCCCATCTATACCCAGCGCTTGCACACCTCAAGTGTTAATAAATCATATGAGAAAAAGCCAACTGGAACTGCTATGGACATTGGGGAGGGGAAAAAACCCAACCAACAGATACCTTCCTGAAAGAAGGTCCTGATTCCCCCAAAAAATATATAGTGTCGAACTGTTCATCCTGGCAAGCAGGCTCTGTGCTCCAAGTTTACATACACACACAGGCCATTAGGTTTACCTCAATCCTTTGCATTCAACAATTTCTTTTTGAAACAATTTAAACTCTTCTAGTTTACTTTCTGATGAACTAGGCTCTTTAAGGCTACCTTTAAAAGCTATTATTCCACTGAGGTCTCTAGGGCAGTAGAATATTTCCTGTATATTCATCCCTGATTTCACTGAATAAAATGAAGTTTCACTTGGGTTAAGACACAGACTTTTACATATTGCTGTAAGTCACTTCCACACAAATGTAGCTTTGGTCAAAGACCCAGTGTAGCAGGAGAAACTCCTTCCAGCATTACTTCTGAGATACCACTGGTGTCTGTGCCACACAGGAGAGTTGGCAAAAGTCTGGAAAAACTGATCCCATCCTGCCAGGCACATCAGGATGGGCTCAGCTGCTCAGCTGCTTCCAAGCTGCATGTTTACTGCTGTGGTTTTGCTGGGATATTTATTGCACAGGAGAAACAATGCCAGGAAAAACAGTACTGAAGCTGTAAGCGCCCTGCCAGCAAAGCATCCAGCTTCCTAGCACGGCATACTATGATATTCACATTTTACAGCATATCTAAACCCTGAGCAATAACAGGATAAACTTACTCAGCCTTATCCTCCACTCCCCGCAACGTACAACTGATAGCCTATACTGGTCCATTGATAAAGACTGCAGCTCTCTAAAGCTTTCTGAAAGACAAAAATCCCCACAGAAAACACAATGCCACACTCAGGCAGCTTCAAACATGTAGTACACCTAAAAATAAATATGGCCCAGTTTGCCTGCTGAGCCAGCGACGGAGACATCCCATCATGACTGATCACAGAGCTGTCTCAGGAAGGTTCAAAGCCTGTTAAACACTTGCCACCTAATTTACAGCTGGACACACACACTGCTTCTAATATATCCACAAAATTCGGGAGGTTTGGAAAGAGGCCAGTGTAGCCACATCTGCTTTATGCCATCCCCACGTGGGCAGGGACACTGCGTGCAGCCACACTGAACCCAAGTGCTGCTTCTCTCAAGGAAAATTTATGTCTGACTTTGATGCTTCTTGCTTAAGGGGGCACAGCCCTCCTCTCCCTGGGGAGCCTGTTCCACACAGCAGGCTCCTCCTGCAGAGCTGGGGGCCTGGCTTGTGTACAAGTTTTAGTCTGATGGCAAGTGAGAGTTGTCAGCAAGTCAAACATATCTAATGGACAGGGTACAATTCTTTCTCCCCTCCTCTGTGTCCGTGCTTTGTGCTTTGACCCCTACCCGCCACTGTGGCACCAGAGCACCAAGAGGAATGCCAGAGGAACGGCCTCCTACAGCTCTGCCTTGGATGGACGGGCACAGCCTGGCCCCCAAAGCCTTCTGAATCCCACGTTTTTCTCGTTCTACAGGACTTCAGGCTCTGATAATGCACTTAGGGCTAGTGACGGTAAAGCATCTTTCTTTAAGGGCTGCCATCCACCTGGAATTACTTGGATAAGTGTGCAAGTTACCCATCTGCAGCCAGCAGCAGAGCTCAAAGAGCGCAGCAGAAATAAAGTTAAATTAATTTCAATAGGGAAAATAAAAATTAGAGGATGCTGCCATCTAACAAACCTTTCTGAGGATACAGTGTCATGTTCAAAAGCATCCTCATCCTCTCCTCCTGTCAGACTAACAGTGAAATCGGTCCATGCTGCAGATATTGAACACATAAAGCAAAACTAAAGTCAGAGATTATTTCCTTGGTTTCTCATTTCTCATTTGTTACTACAAGAATAAATAAATCATTTTGGCATGGTTTTCAAACAGATGATGGGCTTTGAAAGGGATGAGTGTTTTCTATAAACATGGGGCTCAGCTGCCTTCAGCAGGACTGCTGTGGGCATGGGGCCAGGAAAGCAGATTCCCCAATATCCCTGTGACAGCAACACCTGGGCTGCCAAAGAGACTCCTCTCTTTCAGAGGCATTTTTGAGTAGGTATTTGAATGATGCTGATTTAAAGACTATTAAAAAGAAACCCTAAAAAGAAAAAAATGTTATATCAGACTTAAGGAGGCGTGGACCAAGGAAACAGAGGCCAAGTTTCCCAAGGATAACTGAGAAGCTGTGGCAAGAGGCAGAGCAATCCTGGCTTTTAGGGTGTGATGGTGCACAGAGGGAATCATCCCACTGTGGTTGGAGCCACACGAGTTCAGTGGCCTGTGCAGGGAACACCAACATAAAATGAGGGATCAGGAACACATCTCATTTCTCTTCATGTTTCAGGCTTAGATGAATGGTGCCTACAGAGCCAAAAACTCAACCAGGACCTCCTGTTCACCTGCTACGGCTAGATCCAGCTTTTTTCCTGCAAAAAACTCTTCCTGGAAGTCATGACAACACATCAAAGCCTTTTATCTGAGCAGCACAGAAGATCCCACTTACATACCTGTTCAGAAATAACTTTTGATGTATTGGACCGAAATCTACCTACTGAGACATGCAGCAGGCAGCACCTGTTGATGTCTGTACTAAGCTTATTAGCAAATAAATCCTTCAGGGCACCAAAAAGGAAATGCACCAAAAAAATCAATTGGCTTTCATAGAAATGACAGCCTAAAAAGTGTTTAGATAAAAGGGTTCAGTGGTGTCAGAAGAGAAACTTTTGCAGCTGTTTGAGTCCATGAAGAGCTTCCCCAGCTACAGTAGCACAACAGCATAACAGGTGATCAGAGGAGCAGAACTGCAATGCCCCCTGAACTCCACGCAGAGCCAGCCTGCCAGTATTTGCAAGAGGATACTCTACTATGCTCTGTGTAGCAGGAAATAGTTCATATTGCCATTTGAAAGCGTTATTAGGTTCCAGAGGCAGCCTCTGCCTCAGCTCATATTTCAGGTATCCTATGGCCTCAGCTAAGCAGCTGTATGGTGACTTGAACCACATGAATGTTTTTAAGAGTCTCAATTATAAAACAGGAAACTTTCTATTTAGAGTAACGGAAGAGCAGTTTTAGTGGAGGGGAAATACATATCTGCTTTTCAAGCTGCTGCCCTGAATTAATACCGAACAATTTCCCCCAGGGACAGACGCCTGACCACATCCCAGGAGCTCAATGCCAAACCAGGCTCATTCCCCTCCCCTGCTCCTCCTCCTGCCCCTCTTTAGAGACTCTTGTTCTCTGCTGTGCAATTCTAACCTCACCCAGGTCCTTAGAAAGGCACCACCTGCTCTGGCTGTTTCGTTACCTTCTCCACTCTGACCCTGATCAGCACTGTTCAGGCTTTTTCCCCCTCCCACTTTGTCTCCCTTTAGCACAGAATGAGTACACTGGGAATGAAGATCTTTAAGATATACAGATCCACATCACACCCTTAGGTCTGTTCCCATGGATTGCTGGATTCATGGAATGGGGTGCCACATAGCCAAGGCCGGAATGCCTGAGCAAGGCAGAAGCACAGTGTGTAGGGACACGCTCCAAGTGCAGCCCCCTCAAACCCAGCCCAGTGTGACATGGTCACAGCAGCAGCTGCTGCCAGCCCAGATGTGTCTCACACCATCACCAACATGGAAACCACAGGGGAAGCCCCAGGACTTAACGAGTAATCTGCTAAAACATCACCCTCTCCTCTACAGCACCATTTCTTACAGGAAATGCTGCGTTGTTGTGCAGTGCTGGAAGGGAAATGTCTATAAAAGCAGAAAGCCATTCCCCCTTTTTTTTTTTTTATCAGATAAGGAGGAAATATGGTTTCACTTTAAAAAGCAAACACCACAGAAAAAAGCTTTCATGCAAGTTTGGCAGCAACCTGAATTTTACCAGAGCAGCACTGGTGATCCTTAGCAACACCTCTGCTTTTGCAACCTGTAATTATTCAGCAGCAAATTTTATACAATTCAGAGATCTGAATTTCAACAGCACCTTTCATCCAGAGATCTCCCAAAGTGTTGCTGCCATTAGTGGAGTGAGTTCTGGGCTGTCTCCTGGAATTTTACAACCAATTTTTGCCTCGTTTCACATCTCAGCCCAATTTAGACCAAGGCTCTGGAGGCTCAGGGACCTTTCTTTGCCAAAGTCACAATGACAGTCCATGGCACAGCTGTGACGCTGCCCTCGAGTCCCAGGTCCCAGCTCTGTGGTTTAAGCACAAGAAAGCTCTACCCTTCCGTCTTTTCTGTTGTTCAGCCAAGAAGACTTGGACAAAGCAGCTGAAGCCTCAGCACTAACAGCTCTGACACCACCAGACCCCATGGGGAACCCTGTACTTCCAGAGTTCAGTTACTGTGTGCATGGGTATTCTGAAAAGAGAAGACAAAGCCATGGCTCAGCACTAGGTCTCAGCTGGCCCCACTCCCTTGGAAAGGTCCCCATTTGGCCCAGACCTGTGTGCTGACCCCACTGGGGACCTGGGCTGGGGGAGAAGAGCGAGTTACAAGAGGTGGGGGAGGCAAGGTGGGTAAGCAAGATCACACAGAGTGCTTGGAGTGTGGCAGCAAGGCTTCATTTCACTAGGAATCAGGAAGTGTGCCATCACCAGAGTGGAGAATGAAGAACATTCAGTCTCCAGGCCTATGTTTGATGACTGTCCCTGATCTTCACCAGCAGCCCAGCCAGCACAACCTCTTTAGCTCCCCTCTCACAAGCCCAAGTCCCAGAAGTTTGTAATTTTTCAGGGCTGATCAATCCCACTATGCCCTCAGAGTTTCCAATTACTTACCTTTCAACCTTAATTTCAGTACTTGTCAAACACAGACAAACCACACGGTCCACAACTTCATTTTTGTATTAACAGAGCAGTGCATTCAAATTGCTCTCCAGGTCAAACACCTCCAATCCCAAAGTAATCCCCAAAAGTCCAGCATCCCCCCTGTGCAGCTGCTGCCTTGTGGCAACCATGACAGCCCAACAGGCTGCAGAGACATCAGGCAGCTGTCACAAGTCACAGAGCAACTGTACCAAGCCCCACAGCCAGTGCCACTGTCCCTTGGAGGGACCTGGCCTTGGGGGCGCAGGTGATCCTTGTACCACCACATCCCAAGCAGGGACATCTCCCAGAAACACCTGTGCATCCCAGCACTCCAACCTGCAAACCTGTCTGTAACAACCAAGTGGATCAGAGAGCCACAGGGATTTCTCTCCCAGCTCTTCTTCTCAGAGAAGTCAAGAGAGTTTATCTGTGGACATCATCATCAAAGGTTTTCAGCACTGCATGGAAACCAGTTCACATTTAAGAGGTGAATCAGAAGTTAGCACAGGAGCTTGGCAGAAATGCAGGTTTTTCACAATTACAGCAATGCTTGTAATAAATGAGACAGGCCTGAAATGAGGAGCATGTCTCCTATGAAGAGAAGCTGAAAGACTTGTGGTGGTTGAATCTGGAGAAGACTCTGAGAAGACTTTTAGAGCCCCTTCCAGTTCCCAAAGGGGCTGCAAGAGAGCTAGAGAGGGACTTTAGTCAAGGGCATGTAGTGACAGTGCAAGGGGGAATGGCTTCGAGCTGACAGAGAGGAGGTTCAGATTAGATGTTAGGAAGAATTCTTCCCCGTGAATGTGATGAGGCCCTGCCACAGGTTACCCACAGAAGCTGCGAATGCCCCATCCCTGGAAGTGTTCAAGGCCAGCTTGGATGAGGCTTTGAGCAACCTGGTCTAGTGGAAGGTGTCCCTGCTTGGCAGGGTGTTGGAACTAGACCATTAAGGTCTACTCCAACCCAAACCATCCCATGATTCTCTATAAAGAAATCGGTGTGGCAGATGCTGTGCACAGAGGACACTACTCCCCCCAAACCAGGGGCTGAACCTGGTGACCATCCATCTCATGGGCCCCAGCTGATCCACTTGAGAAGGGTCTGCTCAATAAGGATCATGGCATAAACTTGCTGCAGGTTGCTAGTCATGCAGTCCACATTTAAACATCTAAATTAAAAGAAAAAAAAAACAGTGGGCAAAAAATTTCATTTCCATAATGTTTCCTAATTTCATTGAAGAAGGTTTGAAATGCCCTTCCATGACTCCTCAGAGACCGCACAAAAGACCTTTAAATTAGGTCAAAACAAGTGGGTACAGAGTGATACAAGCTTGGTTGGTCTCTAACCCCACTGTCGAGTGCTGTGCATACAGAGCACCTTGTTTTAATAATTATCTCACATTCTGCATCACACAAAGTTGAAAACTCTCTCAAACAACTTCTGCCACAAGTTCCATGTGACTTCTCCTTCCCTCTAGCTCAAGCAGTAGAAGATGATTGTTCCCAGGCTGGGTGACACGATGAGGGTGGCCCACGGGGAGGCAGTTCCACAGCTTGGCAGGTCATTTAGACTTCAGAAAGGAGAGAAGAAAAAAAAAAAAGAGTACAACTTGCTGTCTTCCCCCTTGCCTGTCCTATCCACAGGACGTGCCAGCCTCATGTGAACTCAGGACAGCTTTTGCTGCCAGCTCTCCTCTGCTGAGCTTCCGGCACTTTGATGCAGTAAAGAAAGGAACTGCGCACGGGGGTCGGGAGCACTTTCCTTTTCAGTGAGTGTCTCCTCTGCTTCAAAAGCCACCTCCATCAGCTTAAATCTTTCATCTGCACAATAGAGCCTGAACTCAGCAAATTCCTTCAGATCAGAGCTGGGCGCTCCCTCTCTGGCAGGGGAACAAGGATGCTCCCTCACAGGAGGGAAGGTCTGCGGTCAAAACCCACGGGCAGAGCTCACACCAGGGACATGAGCTCAAGAGTGCCAACACTTACCAGACTTCTCTACCAGCCTTCTGGGGCAGTCTGGGAGTCCTTTACTTAACATAAAGAGGAAAAGAGCTGTAAGACTCCTTCAGAAAGTGCTTTGCCTTAGTGCTTCAGGCCAGGTCACTGCATCCCTTACAACTCAGAGTAAAAAGGAGAGAGCCTCCTTACCCTCTCCTGCCATCCTGCTGGCCATGGCTGCTTCTGTGCAACTGAGGAGAAGAGACCGCATGATTAAATTAGCTAAAATAACCTGACTTTGAACATCAAGACAAGAGGAAAGCCAGGCTTCAGCTTTGCGTCATCTCCCATCCATCCTGCAGTCTAATATTTTGACTTTAAAATTTACAGTAATAACAAAATGCTTTAGTAGCTCAACCCACCTTAGTAAGTTCATTAAAGTAATTAATGCTGAAGTGGCTGCTTACACTGCTCTGCTGACAGCACTAATTACAGGTGACAGAGGTGGATCTCAGTGACAGCACAGGGGACCAGGAGCCAGGTGGAGGCTCCTGCACAGGAATGGACAGATGTGCAGCCCGGACCACTTGGGCTGGACCCAGCACTCCCCTGCCCTCTCCTGCTACCAAACTAAAATTCAGTATCTCTAGCACTGAATATAACTGAGCAACTGTGGCAGCTTCTGGTGCAAGAACATGCATTTTTCTGCTGACGAATATCCCACAGAAGAGGTTTGTAGCATCCTAAAAACCTTTTGAGAGCAAGTCCTTCAAGAACATGAGCCAGGCTAGCTACCCAAGGTGACAGGGCCTTCACAGACCCTCACAAGGACAGGAACCCAAGTGCTTTTGTTCCTGGAGACACCACAGACCATTTTATCACTTGGGAAATGAGGTGGGAGGGTTGCATTCTCACTCACTCAGGCAGGGATGTAACCTTTTTCACATAACCAGCCCCCTCCTGAAAGCATAGGCAAAGACCCACATGCTCAGTGTGACTTGTGCCGAGTGCACTTGTACCCATTTGGGGAGGTACAGGAGATTTGATCCTCATTGCTAGATCTGTGATCAAGTACAAGATTTCTCCTTAATTCTTCTTGGTCCTACTTTTGTCTGGAAAAAAATGTTAAAATTTCTTTCTTTCCCTGCAGCTGTTTGTTATGGGTGCTCCAAGGTGTTTCCCACATTTCACAGACTGAGGCAAATCCCACTCCAACCCCCCATTACCACCCCAATTAGTGCTACAGCAGAGAAACTGTCTTTCTTCCTGTAAATCTTATCATAAAGAATAATTCCTGTGGAAAGGAGCCCACCCGACCAGGAGCATCCAACAGGGTCTGAATCTCACACGAGCAGCTGCAACCAGTACAGTTGTATAATGGAAACCTGACCTACAAACCCTGAACCAAATTCTAGTTATTCCTCTTGGAAAAGTGAGCACGAGAAGGCTGCACGTGTCTTACGCCCTGGCTGCTGCTGCCTCCTGCAACTGTAACTCCTGGCTTGGCTCCACATCCTGCCAGGACTGTTACCTTTCCTCCAGCTGGCACACCTGGGAAGAAGGGGATCACCAGCAAAACGTGAGTTGAAATGGGCCCTGGTTGCATAAATTGCATCATCTGTGCAATCTCTGCTAGGGGATGGTCACATTTCGGTGGCCCAGCTCTCCATACATCACCATCCACTTCTGGTTGAAGAACACACACAGGAATAGCTGGTGCTGCCTCTTCCACTGAACAGGACACCAGGAGCAAGCGGCCCTTTCCCAACAAACACACATCCTGCACAGAACAAACAGGCATTGTCTGCCCTCTGAGGACACAGCAACTGGGGAGGCTAAAAGGAGCAAGGTGACAACTAGGCTTGGCATGAGGTACAGATAGTTTTTGGGAAGCCCAGTTCCTCAGGAGAGCTGTTTCTCTACACAGACGAAATAAACCAGATTGGTCTGAGGTGTTTTGTGCCTGTGATGCACAAGAGCATCAAACACGTTAAAAGGGAGAACACATGCACCACAGATACCTAGCAAATAAAGCCCCCATAAAGCAGAGATCAATGCTCAGCACACTCAGGTGAGGCTGTCCCACCACAGGCAAATCACAGAAGCTGTGAATTGCGGAGTCATCCTGGGAAGAGGACAAAAAAAAAAGTAATTTCCCCCCCACCCGAGCCCCAGTCAGGAGAGCCCCAGTCAGATGGGAATTCAGACAAAGCTGGGCCCCAGAGCAGCTCGGCAAGAAGAGCAAACCCTCCGTTGGGTTTCTATTCTGCAGTGAAATTCCAAGAGCATTAGAAGGAGGTTCTTCAGAGGACTGTGGAAGGAACAGGAGCTCTTATAAGAAGGTCCTGACATTGTCAGCAGTTCTTGAGATGCTTTGCAAGCATCTGGTCCCTCCTTCTTCCACCCAGAGTATTTAAATCAAGGAGTTTCTTCAGAGAGCAGATGGTATTTGAGTGACAAGGCTTTCCCCATCTTGCCTGGAAATCCCTTGCTTTCTGATATTCCCCCTGAAAATAAGTAGGAATTTGCTGTTGATGAAGCACATTCCCAGGAACAAACCAGCAGTGAGGGCCAGGGGCCAGTCTATGCTGACCCACTGACAGATCCTACTTGGCCACATTCCTGGGACAGCTCCCACACGTCCATACTACACAAGGAACTGTATCTCCCCTCACAGATAACACTTCCCTCTCACAAGAAAAACAGCTGGATAAAAATTACCCTGTTGGACTTATCCCAAGAGGAAAACAAAACCAGTCTGCAGTGGAGAAGGGCTACCTGAGCTGTTTTGGAAGACGCCCCTTCACCTGCACCTGCCTCTCCCATCAGTCAGTTTGAGCATGTTACAAACAACAGGAGCACAGTGAGAGATATTTTAGATAGCACACAACACTGTAGTGGAGAATAACTCACTAAAAACCTGATTTACTTAACAATTGTACCAGCAGCTTTGCAAAACCATTTCAGACAAAGCCCGTGCCTTGCTGCTGCTCCGAGTCACAGGAAGTGCAGAGCCACAGCCAAGTCACAGAACATGGCAGGAACACTGACATTTCCCCCAGCTACCCTTACCTTATCTCACAGTAACTCGAGGCTCATTTTGAAAACTAGGACCTATTGAGCAAACAAACAAGCCAAGGCATTCACTAAACCCTGCTGTGGCTGTGAATGCTGTAAATCACGTGCAGGGACAGGGTTTACACGCAGAAGTGACAAGGAATACACATCTGCAATGATTTTATGGCCCACTAGCACAGAATGTGGTTTTATGTTCCTAAAAGTAGGTGATTAAAATTCCAGGGTGTCACAGATTTTAATCCTGAGCTAATTTTTTCCTCTCTTCTATGCTGTAACATACACCACTGATATCAAGAGAGAAGAACTCTCAAAAATCAGATGTCCTGAAGCCAGAAAATTATGTCTCCTACAGCAAATCAGTTCAACAGAGGCTCAATAAAACATGATTGATAATTAGTGTTTTCTTCTTGATAGCTAGTAGCAATTGTCTTCTCCTTAAGTCTAGCGCATTTGCCAATCTAAAATTAATCTGTCCAAAAATGAAACAAAACATCTGCCAAAAAAATTCCCAGTGAATACTGGTTAAGATTTACAAAGTTATATAGCAGTGTCACCTGCTACAGCATCAGACAACTCAACAGTAATTAGGGTAGAACCGAGACAGCCTTGTGGAAAGAGCAAATCAGGCAAATGGAAAATTGATGGGAATAGCTAAATCAGTTTAGATTTCCTTAATAGAGGTAGATCAAAAGAAAACTAACCTGATTAGGAGGGAGAGAAACACTGATCCAGATTCATCAAGCAAAGTAGAACAGCTATAAAGTGATATTTATGCTTGTTTTCCTTACCAGGACCACACAAAGCAGCAGCATGCACCAGCAGATCTGGCCCAGATTCGTGGGCTAAGGGTAGATACTTTTAAACAAGGCCTTAAACAAGCTTCCCCTGCAGTGTACTTTCCCAGTTAGGCAACTGTCCAAAACAAACAAACAAAAAAGGCCATTAAAAAAGCCCCCTCAGATTTAAGTGATGCTTGTTGCCTGTAGGCAGCTTGTCCTGATTATCGGCAGGTCTGCATTGCCAGACCCAGGTTTTTTGCTCAGCCCATTTCAGACAGCTTTGGTGGTGCACGGCAGACAGGACACGGGCACAGATCCCCAAACATCCCACACTGAGGATGCAGGGCAGTGTTGTGACGTGATCCCTGATACAACCCAGCATTCGGGCACGTTGGTGCTTCCCTCGGGATGCAGAACTGGGTATTGCAGGAACATGAACTCATGCACACATCCCAGGGGCACTGTGCCTGCCTTCCCTAGGAAAGCCCAGTATGGATCCTGGCCCCTGCACCAGCCAGGGCACCATCACCTCCTCCAGCAAACCCTCTTCTGCATGAGATTCGCCCGCTGCTCTGCAGAGCTGCCACCACTGCTTAAGAGCAGCCAGTTTTAGTTAAATGCAGCCACTTAGTGACTTGCTGGGTGTCCAGGCTCCTGCTCTACAGGTCCCTCATTAGTCACTATCTAAGAACTCTCTGCCTGCCCAGCACAGCCACCAACCATCCCATTAACACCAGGGCCGGGATGTGCAAGTCCCTTCACAGTGACACACAGCCAGGCTGCCAGGGTAAAAAGCTCCAGAGAGCCACTCACACTCCCGCTCTCCCCAAATCCCATGGGAACAACTCACTCCCCAGGGGTAATGACACTGCAAAAAGCTCCCACCCACCGGCAGTCTCAGCAAAGACCACCCTGGCTGTGTCCCCACACACTCCTGCCAGCCCCACTGCTTTCCAGAGCTGTGCATGTCCCAGGGGATGCACAAGCACAGGTACATCATTTCCTTCCAATTACCACCCCCAGCCCGTGATTCTTCTGCTCAGGTTACACATCTGTGCCCACAAGTCAGCATTTTACACAGTCACTCTGTACACCACAAATTGTGCCAAATCTGAGGAGGTTTTTGTTGCTCAGGAGGCTGTCCCAGAGCCAGGAACAGCTGCAGCACTCACCCTGCTCCTGCAGCGTGTGTATCCTGCTCTGACAAAGAGAACTCCAGCCTCCTCTTCACCCACGAGCATTTCCATCAGTAAACCCTCTCCAGCCACAGCTCCATCATCCTGCTTGCCCTTCCTAACAGCCATTGGAGTTGTAATCATGAATCAAACTGCTCCTGTGCAGAAGCAAGACCCTCCCATAGCACTGGGAGCAGGAAGGAGCACAGAGCCCTCCCGGGAAGCAATCCTGGTTCTCCTGCTTTGCAGTCATCCCCTGTCCACGTGGGAAAGGGGCCTCCCATGCTGCAGGCTTCTACCCCAGCTGCGAAGATTTCAGACTTCCCAACAAGAGCAAAGGGATGTCCACAACAAATCAGGCCATGCCCGATGTTCTCTCATATTTTAGTCAGAGATAACAAACAGTCAAGGCTTTGCATGAGTCTCACCAAAACTCCATATTCATGCACGGGTCAGATGCCATCTGACACCTCCCAAGGAGCTAATATTGCACTGGGTGTTATTAGGATCTAACACAGAAGCTGCTTTGGGACAGGGCAAAACTGCAAGACCAACTTTGCCCACAGTAAACATCCTTCTCTTGCCCCCAGTCCCAAGACCCCACATTCTGTAGGTGACCGAGCTGTTACTGTCATCTCCGAGTGACAGAGCAACCAGTGCTGGGGTCTTAAACCCGCAACTCAGCCCACTGGGTTTTGAAACCCTCTCCAGCTGTGGCATCTCAAGACCTCCACACACGATGCTCCCTGGAGGAGCTCTGTCCAGAGGGCACAGCAGAGACAGGACAGTTGGCGAACGAGGGGCCACAGCCATGAGCAGAATGGGACAAGGAGTAGTTTTAAACAGATGTGACCAGCTCAGTGGGTAGGTAAACAGGATGCCCACTTCTTTCCTGTTCCACTGTTGGAAAACCCACAGGCCCTTCCTGTAGGAAGGGAAAGAAGGGTGGGGATCCCACAGCACTGGGGTCAGTTTCCAAAACTGGGTACTGGCTGTCCCAGGGAACCGCTCCTTCCCATGGCAGAGGTGAGAGATTTCCACAGCTGCTGGGAACTCCTGGTGCTGATCAGGACAATCCCTGAGGGGAAAAAACGCTGCGTGTGTATACCGTAACACCACAGGGCAGGAGGGCTTAGCTGGGTGGTCTGTACACAGGAGTCCCACAGGAAGGAGCTGAGTGTTTTTCACATGGACTCTGTATTCTTCTGGAGCACAAATGCATTACGTGACCAAACCAAACTGAGTACAGGAGAAGTTAAAATATCCAATTATCTTTAGAGGTCTGTGCCAAAATGCTCAAGCATCCACAAGAACCCCCCGGTCAGTGGTAGCTGAATATGCTCCTATCAGATCTTGGTCCAGGAGGCTTAGTGAGCAACGTACTCCTGGAAGCTGTGAAACCCACAGGAATGACACAAGGATCAAGCAACGCCATATGGCCAGACCTCTGGCTCACCACCCTTGCCCTGTTCTGGGCATGGCTCCTTCCACCTCTCTCTGCAATCCAAGCTGTCAATCCCACTTCACAGGAGAAAAATCAGTCAATATTGCCCTTGAGATAAAAGTCAAGGCTTTGGGTGTAAGTAAAGCAAGAAATATTTCCTGCTCACTTGTTCCCCGTAGGATAACTGACAGATCAATGTTGCAAACGTTCCCGCTACTAAACACATGGTAAATCTTAGAGCACTGAGTGATACAATGCAATGATGACCCAAATCTTGAACCCACGCTACTCATTCAGTGCTGACCAGCATTCAGATGACAGCTTTCCTGTCTCTGAAGAGTGACGGAAAATTGCCACAAATGAGAATAATTTGTGTCAGGGGTCAGAGCAGCAGCTTTTTCATAGCTACTTCACAACTGCATGATTGAACTTATGAGAAATAAATTTACTGTGAAAGCACACAGAGAATCCTGCTTAGATGCCCTTTAAGATGCAATTTTAAACTCAATGGCCCTTCTAGTGAGCAGAATGGACTTCCAGCACCTCTCCATGACCCACTGTCATGTACCAACCCAGGCATGCTGTGCTTTCGGCACAGCATCCAGCAGCAGGTTGGAAATAGACTGGTTACAGCCCAGACTGGAGCTTCATATCAAGTCCAGACTTGCATCACTGTTGTGACAGCATCAGCTTTAGGAGGAAAGAAAACCCTATGATAACTCCCTGACCGCTAGGAGGATGTCACTGCAGATCCACAGGGACTGTCCTGTCCTCCTTCACTGGAGCTCTGGCTCTTTCTAATGCCAGCTATTTCAGTCTATTAAACCAAAATTTTAATTAAAAGAAGAGGCCCATTTAAGTTCCCACGGAGCCCTGCTCTAGCCTTGCTAATTAAAGACAAACAGACAGGATCTGAAATAATAAAATAAACCAGGTCTGAAAAGTTCTAAAGTCACAGAAAGAGTCTGAACTCAAAGTAGGTTGAAATTTGCTCTCCATGGAAGCACTGCATGCTATCCAGCCCCAGGTTTCTAAGTTGGGTCCTACTCTCTGTGGAACTGCTGGGAGCTCCAGAGGTTAATCACAGGACCCCAGTTTGGATCCCCCCTGTCTTCTCTGACAATGCATAATCTCAACCCAATGCTGGCAGACAGATGCAGAATGTCCTTGATATGAGTGAAATTGTCCTTTACTGCAGGGTCACTGCACCTTTCAAACCCCAAGAGACTGAGAACTGCCATGGATTCCCAGGTGAATTCCTTGTCCCAAGCCATTGGGCAGACCACAAATGTCCTGCAGCAACAAAAACCTCAGTGCAGCGGAGCTGCTCCCTTTCCACACTTCATGCTTTCCATTTAATAATACCATGCTGGTAAAAATGGACGGTGTTGACACATGGAATCCTTCAGACCGGATAATTCACAGTGTCTCACTGTGTTCAGGCCTTATCATTTCAACCAGAACTGTGGAAGTACCAGCACCTCAGCTTCAACCTTTCCTGCTCTAGATCACACCAAAGTGGAAATACCTTGAAGGTGCCAGAATCTCCCCCACCCACCTAAAACATAAATGTTTCCAGACAGATGTAGGTATAAAAATGGACAAAACCAGAACCTGTGTGCAGATAACAGTTCTCTACAACAGAAACCATCAGCTGCCAACCAGGCTAAAATAGGGCTGGTGCAAGCAAGGAGAATGGTTTGAGTGACTTTCAGGTTAATTCCTGTTCTAGTCTCCCCTTTTTAGAGTGAACTCGATAGCAGTAGCCCTTGGGAGAAAAAAGAGTGGGTGTTATTTTGTTTGGTGGTTGGGTTGTTTAGGGTCTTTTTACACAGGAGCGTGGTGGGGTTTTTTAAACTAATTGAATTTCTCTTGTCAGCTCAAGTAAAGGCAGACAAAGATAAATGAGACTTTGGAAGATTCCCTTTACAATTCAGAACTTGGTGCTCTTCCACTCAAGGCAGGGACCGCTCCTCTGCGCCACTTTGAAAGCAAAACTGAGAGTATCAGACAAGACCACCAGGAAAAAGGGAATTACAATCTGCCTTGAAAACCTTGGCCAAACTGACAGATGCTACAAGCTGCTACAAAACGTATTCAGAGCAGGAGGAACACCCTAGAATAACTAAAGCCATCTTCCTACACGAGTGGCATTTACAGCCAGTCTACCTCACGCTGTCTGGGGAATCCAGAGGCCAAATCCAGCAATAAACAGTTGCAAATTGCAGGGATCTCAGTGGAAACTACATCTGCTTGCTTGGAGCTGCACATGGGCTCTTGTTCCCCAAATTAAAAGGAATGCAAGGGTGCTTGATTGCATCTTGGCTCTTGATTACAAATGCACCAGCAGACAGAATTAAACAGTTTGCTTTCTGGCCTATTTAACATCCTTTAGTGATGGGACAGAGGGTGGGCAAGGCTATGGGGATCTTTTTAAATGGTTATACCAGAATCGGATTTTTTAAATTTTTTTCTCAAGACACTTGCAATGAATGATAAGGTTTCCCAAAGACCTGGCCAGGCTCCAGAGGAAAAAACAAGCAGTGAAAGTACATGTAGAAGCAGATCTGCACTAGGCTATAAGGCACTGCCTGAAACAGCTGCCATAGCAACTGCTATTAAAGAATTAGAGCATTCTTCACAGAAGTAGGAAAACTCCCAGTCAATAAGCGTAAGGATGAGAAGCAAGGCAAAAGAAAGGAGGATAAATACAAGCTAGTATGAAAAATATGCAGAACTGAATGAGCAGCAAGGTCACCTGCACATGTAGATGCGCTTTGGTGCTGTGAAGGTGCCTATAAATACACTAAGATACCTAACCCCTCATTAGCAAGCATTTTAGATACAGTTGATCCTGCCTTGGGGTGAGAGGTGGATTACATGACCTCCTGAGGCCCTCTCAACCTCTATTTTCCATGATTCTAGGAGGAAGAAACCTACACCAACTGAGCTGAGCTGGCCCAACTCCAGAAAGGCAGGAATTTAAATCTGGAAAAAAAAAAAAAAAAAAAAAAAGATTTAATCCACTTTTCAAATTCTCCTTGAACAGGAGAAGGGGCAGAAAGCAGAGCCTGGAACCACAGCTTACAGCCAAGTTCTTCCTATCCAGGAACACATTTTCAATTGAGTCAGAGTAAAGCAGCAACATGAGGTTTCTCCCTGCAAGAAGGAACCCCCAAAAATACTCATTTCCCCACTGACATTCATTTGAAAAGAAGAATCAGATACTTGTCTGGAACACAGTGCTTTGGTTGTGAGCTGTTTGGGGTTTTTTACTTTATAAAATACACCTGAAAACAGAATGATGCTGCAAAATGCCAGGTACCAGTGAGCTCTGGGGAGCAATCAGGCTCATGTCTCACGTCCCTTTGGCAGAACTGGATTAGGTATCACAACACAGCCCTGCAGTGGGACAGAGCCTTGGCTATCAGAGCTCATGGCCAAGGAGAGAAGACAGACCACCTTTTACTCCAGATTTCTGCTGCTTACTACACAGCAGACACCACAGGTTCCCAACTGAGCTGCTATTTACGCTCCCCAATTTCTCGCAATTGGAGTGGGACAAAACACACTGTTAATTGGAGCACAGGAAACAGCACACACCTGGAAGGCAGCCAGGCAGGCAAGAAAGAAACTGCCTGCAAGAAACCCCATGTCACAGCCCCCAGAGCAAGGAGGTGGCTGGGCTGTAGCCTCAGCCCTTCCAGGCCATTATCCCCTGAGCACGCAGCCAGGCGTGCTGCTTTCCAGGCTTGATCCGACCCATATCCACGGCCATGGCTGTGCTTCCTTGCCTTGGTCCCCCTCACGCGCTTGGCAGGCAGAAATCCTCCCAGGACTCACAAAGACAACCAAGCTGGGAAGTTACTGGCTAGAAAAAGCCTCCGACACATAGGCAAATACTATCAGGCTCAGACTGGGAAGTTCTGGCTTCAACATTTGGCAGCCTGTAGATACCAGAAAACAAGCTGCCATCCATAGCTGCCTCCAGGCCACAGTAAGCAGATTAGCCAGGACAGGGAAGGGACAGGTTAAACACCAATGATTTAGGACTTTGTTGTACGCATGAACATCTCCAGGCACCTGGTTGATTTAAGGTCCCATTGATAATCCGCCTTGGGCTGACAAAAGTCCTGACGTTCCCAGCCCAGGCGGCCGCTCCATCCTGAGCCCTCCCTGCCGTGATTTGGCCGGGCAGGGTTTGCAAAGCAGATGGTGACCTCACATATCCTACCTAGTGCACCTTGCATGCACAAGCTGAGGAGTTTCAGCCTTTCCTTCCCATTGCCCAGATCCCCTTTCAAGCCAGAACACTCCTCACACATGGCTGCATTAACACCACTGACAGTACTAATAAACAAAAAAAATAGTCAGTTTGCATTTAGGTGTACATGCAACCAAGGAGACACTGAGTTTCTCCTCCAAAACACACTGTAGCCAATTAAGTAGCTTAAGCCACTTCTAGTAAGAAACAAAATCTTGACAACCATCATTGGCCAATCCCTGTTTGATTAAAAACACCTTGAATCCAAACAGACCAACCTTACTGGTGGGACAAGCAGTTTGAATCCAATGTTTATTCATTACCTTGTAATCTTACAAGGTACACCAGAAATATTTTCAGTGGTATCAGAAATGGTTGGAATTGGCACAGGTGTAAAAGCCAGAAAGCGGAAAGATGTGACAGTGACCCTTTTCCATCACAGAAGCCAAGAACTACAGAAGCAAGGGGCAAGCAGAAAGATGCGCCCACTGAGGAAACCGTGGGCAGCTGGGCCTGCAAAGGTGCTTGGGGGGAACACGCTGTTTAAATTTTGATCAAGAAAACCCCCCAAAAAATTCCAGCCAGGATCCCTACATCACTGTTTCTTAGCAAGGATGGTCAGAGGGCATTCATGCAAATGGTTTTGGTTCTTGTTTTAGTCAAGAAAAGCAATCGCTCGCTGTGGGGGTTGAGGAGGGAGCCTGCTTGTGCTGCAAATAGAGAAATTCCAGAGATGCAGAATTTCTGGTCTGTGGGTATGAAAAGAGTCTGTTTCTCAACTCACATATCTTGAAACAACTCAGTGCACAGAAGCACCAGCATCCCAAGAACAGACACCCCAATTCATCTGAAAGGGGTCAAGAAGAGGCTTGACCCACTAAAACCAAAGCTCTTCTGCAACAGCTGTTGTCATCTTTTATAAAACACATTAAAAAAAAATCTTTTTTTAAAATATTTTTTTAAATAAATCTTCTTTTAATAAAAATATCCTCTAAAAAAAAGTATTTCTGATCAAACTTCTTTGTTTAAAGAGAGTCTGAAACAAAATGTTGAAGTTGACTCCAGATTTGGGGAAGGAGAGGGCCTCATCACATGAAAACCCGGGATGGACTTTCAGCATTACTATCCAAACAGAAAAGTTGGCATTTTAAGCTCCTATGGATATAATTTTCCCATTCAATTGAAATTTCAGGGAGTTGGGGACAATAAAAAATATTATTTACTTGTTTTGACAACAGAGAAAGTTGCGGATTCAATACTGCTCATGCTCCCAGATGCCTCTCGTTAGCTGCCATATGCAAATCACCCTGTGCTGGCATCGCATGCAAACTGCACGAAAAAGCCAAGTTAAAATATGGCCAAATACGTGAATCTGCTTTTGGAAGACATACCAACACCCATTTACAAAATTAACAAAATCCATCATTGCCAAGGACTCCCACACACAGCTTCCCAAAGAGGAGAGCTCTCATTTCCACACACAGAGAATTTAAAACTCAAGAAATGCCTTTGTTATTGAAAAGAAACTTTAAATTTCTGACTCAAGTAATTCCCAAATACTCAGATATATACTCAGACTTCTGGTGATAAAAGAGATTTTTTTTTTCAGAGCCCTTCAAAGGGCACAAAACCCAGGAGAAAAACCTTCTCAGACAGACAAATGCACTTGCTCATAGACTTGGACACAGGAACCCCATGTAAAAAGCTTCAGGAGATTAATAATGTGGGTGGAAAATTAAGGCACCTCATGAAAGGTTTGAAGTAACAAGGGAATAGATCCCATCAACTTGGAAAGGTTAAAGAAAGCAATTTATAGACACTAATTAGGGCCTCTTTTAAAAGTGTCTTTGCAAATGACAGGGTTGGGTTTATTCCAGAAAGGTGCAAAGGGAGCACAGTCGGAACTCCCTGCAGATGCTCCTGAAAGGGTGGGTGAAGCACACTCAGCACCTACTCACATGTACAGGGTATTTAGGGGTCAGCATGAAGGGAAACATGGGGGATGTATTTATATGAATAAGCTGGTTCCTCCCCAGGGAAATCTCCCCACACTGGTACAGGACGCAGCGAGTCCTAAGCTTGCTCTGCCAATGGGAACTTTTTTGCTGGATGCCAAGTCCAAGGTCATCAAACCTGAGTTTTCCTTCACTTTCTGGCTCACCAGTCCTAAGGGCCTGCATGGTTAAACTCCTGCAAAAGTGTTGTTTTATGCAACACTCTGGCTCTGGTAAAGTTTTGTTGCAGGATGAAGTACCAGGAGGTGGGAACCAAAGGACACTGCAGCGACGCTTCCCAGAGCCAGGGCCGGGAGGCAGCAGGTGCCTGTGGGAGGCAGCTCTCATCCCAGAGCAGGAGAAACCAGGGCACCTCCAGTACTACTGGAAGGTGAATCAGTCCTTGGGGGTCTTTATTTCTCCACTGGCTGACTGAAGGAAACACAGCTCACCACCCAGCTAATGCCAACACCTCCAGTTTGTGTCAGTCAAGCGGAAGCTCCCCCTGCAAACACCCCATGTGTGAGAAAGGACTTCCAGACAGCAAATGCCACATGTCTGTACAAGCAGCCACTTTACCCACCCTTGGGATCTGTTTTTTCAATTTACGGAACACCAGCTCCTCTCCCCAGTCTCTGGGGCTGCTTTCAGAGGAGCTCAGCGATGTAGAAAGACCTGGACATGACAGCCCTGCAGCAGCCAGGGCTGTTTTCGGGGATGAGGTGCTGCCCTGGGAATGGCAGGACTGGCCTCCTCCCCACAACTTCAGATCATGATCTTGCAGGACAGCCTCGAAAGGCCACAGCCTTCAGCAACTTCTTGTCTTTCTTCTCACAACTCCTTTGCAATCAGTACGGTAGCCCATAAAGCACTGTTTTATTGCATTATAAAGCAACTGCTTCACAGTCATTGGAACAGCCCAGAGGCTGCATCCAGCACTGTGATCCCTGTAAACTCTGTAGGGCTGAGTGTTCTCCCCTTTGTACCGTCCCCAGCTCAGACTGAGCTCAGAGCGGGGTGAGGACTCGAACATATTTCCACTTTAAAAAGTGATGGTGTGTGATGTCCCTCCCCCAGGCATTCCCATGGGGGAGAGTGGAACAGGTCCAGTCTGGCAACTGGGAGTGCTTTGCTCTCACCTTGGAGCTCTCCCACGAACTGTCTGTAGCTATTTTAGTTTTCCAAACTGAAGGTCAGGGCAGCACTTTGCAGCCCAGGGGAACGGCTGCCCTCGGTCTGGGGTCACAGCCCATCATCTCCTTCTCCCCAGCATCACTGTCCACTCACGTCTGCCACCAGCATGTTTGCAGTGTGCTCCCTACCCCGGTTCTGTCCACAGAGATCCAAAGGAGCTTTAAATAGCAACTTGTTTGTAAAATCTGGGATGTTTTGACAGATCTGTTGCAGAAGATGCGAGGAACAAGCAGACAGAAGCCACCACCCCTTCGTAGCTCCTGCCCATGCTGATGCTCCGCAGGAGCCCCTGACTTCAGTCCTGCTTCACCACCATGCTGAGATCATAGAACCATGGAATCATTTAGGTTGGAAAAGCCCTCTAGGATCAGAGTCCAACCATCCCCCAGCACTGCCGAGTCCACCACTAAACCGAGTGCCAAACCTACGCATCTTTTAAATCCCTCCAGGGATGGTGACTCCACCACTGCCCTGGGCAGCCTGTTCCAATGCTTAACAACCCTTTCAGGGAAGAAATTTTTCTCAATATCCAACCTAAATGTCCTCTAGAGCAGCTCGAGACCATTTCCTCTTGCCCTATCACTTGCTACCTGGGAGGTACAGCGATTCTGCAACATGCCTGGTCACTTATGGGTGAACCTGCATTTCTTACGTGCTAAAGAAGTCCTCTTCTCTAAGCCTGTCACATCTGCAGAGTCAGAGAGGTGACAGGATGAGTGGGAAGCCACAGTGGCTCAGCCATCAATGGCAGAAGGAAATAGGGATAAGGGAAGGTGCTGCAGATACGTGTGGGCGCACAGGAGCTCTTTCAATTCAAGAGGCAGGCAAAGGACAGTGAAATCAGCACATTCAGCTCCTCAGGGACACGGGGCTGCCCCCTGAAGAGAAAGGCAGGGTTTTGCACCCACTGACTCCACCCTAGAGGGCTCAACCCACCCCCTCCATCAGGAGGAGATCAGATCACAGCTCCAAGACATCTTTGGGACAAAGAGCCAATTCACTACCCAACTCCACTTCCTTTCCCCTGATTTCATTGCACAGCATCTACTACCATCCCCTCTCCCACTTCAGGAGTGAGAATGATAAAAAGTAAACACAAAGGCATGGAAAAGCCACAAAGAACGGAAACAGCACACCTGCCCAGAGGCAGCTCGGAGGTGACACATGCCAGCTGCGCTCCCAGCTCCAACCTTCCTCACACTGACTTCTCAACTTCTTAATCGTTTATATTCCACCTTCCCCTTGACTTCCCACGTGGAAACAAAAGATGATTCATACATCAAAGTAATCACCTGGGATCTCCAAAAGCCCACATATTCCCTCACTTTGACCTAGGGCACTTGATAAGGAATTTTGCCAGTTTGGCACCTGAGTTTGACTCTGTCCCCTCTTCCCCTTTATACTGGTCCCACAGCACAGAGAGGGCAGAGCAGGCACAGAACCTGCCCACACACTATTTTTAGGACTTAAATTAAGTGAGCACAAAACAAATTTGGTGTAAAAAAGTAAGGCATCTGAAAAACGTTGATTTTCCATCAGCAGGGAAGTGTCTTTATCATGTTTGGTATAACCAGCATCGCATCAGAAAGAGCAACTGCTGCTTCAAGCCTGCTACCTGGACTTGCCTATGGAAAGAGATCAACAATTATGGTACCAAAGAGACACGCAGTGATGGATTTTCCCTCACAGGAGGAAAAGAGGGAAGGTGGGAGTTGAAAGCTCAACTCCTCCACCCCCAACAGCAAAGTATCCGTGTCCACATGTGGTGCAAACCCATCATCCACAGGACTTCTGCCACCAGAACATTAATGTCACTGCCTGAACACACACCAGCCTTGCCTGCTCACTGCCATCACAGAGCACAAGCATCCTTGACCAGGGGCTCCACCATTTGAAATGCCCCACAAAATGAGAAAGTGTTTGTAGGGCAGACAGTGAAGGAGCTTTCGCCCTTCCAAACTGCAAATAAAGTGCAGAAAGCAAAACAATGAGGTTAGGCCTTCTGCAGACCCACCACACATTCCAGCCCAAGGCCTGAGCAGAAGCACCAGCGCCGCACAAAGATCATGAAACTCTCATTATCTACCCCAGTGCCACGACCTGTCACTGGCAGGTGAATGGCTGGGTACAAAAACCAAAGCCATTCCCTGCCAAGTACCTGCCAGCACAGGGGAGGTCACCAGGTCACCTCACCTAGAGGTGATTTGGCAAATGCTGTAACAGCGCACCAAGGCAGGCACCACTGCCCCTGCTCCATTTCCAAACAGTGCAAAACGCACAAACGAGGAGAAGTTACAGAGCATAAAAGGCCTGCTTGGAAACAGGGACATGACTTAAGGGAGACTCTTCATAAGACAGGATGAGGTCCTTGTCCTCCACCCACATACCAGACAAGGGTATACTGCTTCTTGCAGAAGGTGCTGAAAACCAGAGCAGCATTCACTAGCAGAGATGCTCAACTGGCTAAGCATCCTCCCAGCCTCGGGATCAGGAAGATCACACCGATTTCACTGCCTTGCAGTGCAGCAGCCTTAAAGGCTGCTTCAGCTCTCCTTCAAGACATATTTTTACTCCTCTGTGTAAAATACTCTCTGGCTCCCCAGAACTCACAAGTTTTTCCCCATGCTCTGTTGAGGCAAATGGTTATTGACTTTTAGACCTATTTTTTCCTCCTCCCTTCAGATTTTGTAGCGAAAGCAAAGCACGTTGACCCACTTTGAAATGGTGTAATTAAACCAATTTCTGCACAATATGCAGTTCTGTTCTATAGGAAGCACTAGGCAAAGCCAAACTTTACAGTATTTTGGGAAAAAATTCATACATCCATGTAGCTCTCAATCCATGCCGTCAAGCAGGGAAGCTGAGGAGATTTACACTGACATGGAAATCCCTGCGACAGACTTCTATAAAACCACTGAGAGGCACAACCAGAAGGCAAAGGAGCATTTCACACCTTCTGTAAGCAGGAAGTGTGAAAAGGAAAGAGATGAAAACTGCCTTCCTTTCCCTAAATCTTGGTCATAACTCCTGCCCTATCCTGGCATTTGTGCACCCACTCATGATGCCCATCAAGGTCAGGCTGGTGTCACACAGTGTTTTGAGGAGCCCACAGCTCTATCAGAGATGGCAACACTTTAGAGACCACAGTGTGTCAAGGGCAGTCCAGTGATGGATGACAGCACAGATGCCTCTGCACACCACAGAGGGCCTCACACAGAGCCAGGCAAAGAGACTGCCAGATACAGATACTGTACCTTCCTCCACGTCGTTCCTCAGAGAAGCCTCCAGCAGAGCAACACTGGCTTCAAAAGACACTTTCTTTCGGTTCACAGCGTTTCTCTTCTTTTCATGCTTCCTCTTCTTGTGCTGCATCTCCTTCTCATACTGTGCCCACTTCTTCAGCTGCTGAGCCCTCCGCTTCTGGGCTGCCCGCAGCCTCTCCAGCGTGGGCACCTTGTCCAGCAGCTGCAGCTCAGTCAGGAGGTCCACATGGGCATCCATTGCTTCTGCCAAGAGAGGGGTGGTGAAGGATGTCCCAGTGGGAAACAGTGTCCCACCACAGGTCCTCTGGATCACAGCCACCTGCTGCTATACCAGCATCTTGAGGCCGAGCTGGGGAGGGCCCATTGCAGTGTTCAATGAGAATATGGTGGAGAAACCTGAAATGAGGAGGAAAGCATGAGGGATCAAGTCTCCTCATTCCATGAAGGAAAACAACTAATATCAGCCTGTTGGAAAACACAATAGCAACACCTTCCACTCCAAAAAAGGCAGCTCAGTTAATTGCGCTTTAACTGCTTGATTGTTCTCACTGACCTTTGGGATTTCCCCTTTCGTAATTTCCCTCTTCCCTCACTTCAAACATCCATGCAAAACCCTCTTGATACAGCAGCAGTTCTAATGCATGGTGTTCATGCCTACAGCTCACATGAGCCCTCTCTTAAAAGCACAATAGTCTTAATGAGCAAAGATCTTGTACATATTTGATCTAACTTGTCAGACAACTCAGGAGACATTTGAGTACCGAGACACACATCTTTCCCTCCAGCTGATCCCTTTCAGCACAGCCATCACCCCTTGTTGCAGGTGTCCCCACCATGCAGCCAGGACTTCTTCAGCCATCAGCCCCTTCCCAGACCAGCCCTATCCAAGGACAGACAGATAGGACGTGGCTCCCAGAGAGGTATTGCTAACACTTAAACTGCCTCAGGTTTTACAAACACGGGGATTGTGGTCATTTCTCTTTTTCTTTGGGTTTTCTCTTCCCCACACGCTAAATCACTCTGGTTTTGCTGTTCATGCTCCACAAGCACAGCAATGAGAGCAGGTAATTCCCAGCTCCAGACTCCTGGTGTGACCACGACACAGACCTCTGAGCAGTGTTAGCCACAAAGGCACCACCCAGGGACCCACCGGCAGCTGCCCAGTCACTTGAGCACAGGAGGAGGAAACACATCCCAGATTTATGGAGCGGTCCAACAGGGAAAGGTGCATTTGAAACAAATCCAACATCACAGGGCAAACTGAACAAGTCCTTTCCAACACACCCGCGCAAAGCACAACGAATGCAAGGTGAGTTGCCAAAGCCAGGTAATCCAAGCAAATAACCACATACAAGAGAGCTCTTGTGGTTCAGGCAGCTTGGAGGGGGAAAACAAACAAAAAAAAAAAAAAAACAAAAAGAAAGTGTTGATGGAAAGGGGAGACTGTGGAGAACTTAAGTATTCCCAAGCACCTGAGAAAGCCCCAAGGGAACAGCTGAAGCCATTCCCTGCTTAACTCTCCTGCTGCAAAAGAGGGGAAGCAACATCTGGTAAGCAATGGATGCAAAGAATCAATGGGAAAAATAGCAGAAGAGAGGTAGCTAAACCCAGGTGAGACACACGGCAAGGATACCAAACCCTACCCCATCCAGCCAAGCCAGGAAAAGCCTCAGCTTATCCCTCCCAGAGGGTGAACCAGCCCATCATGCAGGCACTACTCTGAGGGGCTGCAGGGAAGTGTTCAAGCCACACAGCACATCCACCACAGCCCAGTGAACTTCAGCAGGCTGAGACAGCCACACCTCCCAAACATTGCTACAGACCTTCCACAGGGGTTCGACCTTACCTATAAATATCCGGGCAGGCTGACAGCGACACACACCATTTCCTCCGCCAGATAATTGGTTTGAGAACAGAAAACAAACAAACCCAGCCAGAGCACACAGGCAGGCCCTGGGCAGTTTCTTTATCCAGTAAATGGCCAAGGGCAGCTTCAGCAACACCTGCAAACCTTATTTTGAGGGTTTCAGAATAGACCTGAACAAAAAAACCCTGTTTAATCCCATAAGAACTAGTTCCACACAGGGACAAACTCAAATCCTCATGAAGTTTTTCATAAGAGAGATACTACCTAGAAGTTCAAACACTTGCCCGAGACGGAAAATATCAAGTCATTACTTTAGCAGGTCTCTGGAAAGCAAGGGAAGGGTGTCATAGCTCCTTCACAGCACAAGAGCCATGCACAGCTCCCCATGACCCCTGCCCACAGTCCCCATGAGCCAGGACTCATGAGGGTCCCCAGAAACCCCGAAGAAAATGCATAAATGGACATTCTAAAAAGCATTTATTTTGGGGCAGTCACATTTCCCAAGCACAGGCACTTTGGTGGAACGCTCTTCAGGACCTCTGGTGAACTCGGCTCCTGCCCCTCGAAGGCATTCCAGGGGAGGTATCTTTCCTGGCAATCTCCACTGCAGTAACACAGGCTGCAGATCTGAAGCCCCGTTTATAATACCTCGAAGGAGGGGAGATAAGGGCAGGAAATGCCTCCTGAAATACCGAGGCACTCCCACCCCACTCCTTTTCCAGGCCACTTCTGCCATTGTTTGCTAAAAGATGAACAAATATTTTCCAAAACACACCTGGAGTAGAAACAATTCTGCAGGATTATTAAAGCAAAGAAAGCTTATTTCAGCATTTCCTAAAAATAAGCTGGAAGCTTTCTTGGTGGTTTTAGGATTGCATCTGGAAAACAGCAAGAGTACATGAATTTACAAGGGGAGGACAAGTAAGGCTCTGCTCACCCATGTTTCAAATTTCCTGCACAGACCTCATCCTCCAGCAGCTCCTCTGCTCTCCCAACAGAACAAAAGAGAGATTCAAGTGGTCTGCAAAAGGGAGAGAAATGGAGAGGGGAATTCCACGAACACGGAGACATCTCTGGAAGTACCAAACACCAGCATCTCTCCTCTATCCAACCAGCAAATGAACCTCTAAAGGAGCAGAAAGATCACCCTGAAAGCTATTCCTGAAGGAAACACAGCTCAACTTCTCCCAGACTTAGGTACAATTCCCTACAACCCTCCACAGACCCCAGAGCTTCAGAAAGACTTTGGCTCCATCACTCTGGCTGCCTGTTTTCCAGTGACCTGGTTTCTCCCCTGTATCACAGAACTGGCACACTGACTTCTTGCACAAAGCAGTCAGGCCAACTCTACCACAGGTTCAGTCCCCAGCATCTGTTTACCTGCAAAGCAACACAGAAGTGGCTGGGTGGGTGTCTGTGGTTTGCAAGGCATCTCACTTTGGTTTCTGTTTTATTTAAAGAGGAAGAGGGGAGAAAAAGAAAGTGCCGTTCTTTGTGTTTGATCGAGCTGAGTTTCCATGAGCTCAGCAGATCTACCTGGCACCACACCAAGCACATCTTGCCAGGCACACATGGCCCCTGGTCCTGCAGGGACAACGGGGACTACCTCAGGGGCCAAAAGGAAGGCAAGGTGCTCATGCCATCCCTCTCCTTTGGGTGTTGCCACAGGGTGCAAAACGCTTGCTCTAACTGTGTCAAAGATTGGTCCCTGTGAAGGGCTTGCACGTGTTGGCAAACACCATTGTGGGATTTCTCGTCAATTTGCATTTCCTGTGCCTTCTGTTTCATCCTAGTACAAGACTCACCTCACTAAGCCCAAAAGGACTTTCCGGGCACTGGTTACTCACTTGTAATACAAGAGCAGACAGTGACTCCAGGAACAGAGAGTTTCCTGAGTGAGTGATTGCAACCTGTGCAACCCTGCCCGGAGGCGTCCCTTATGCACGGGCTCTTTCCCATTTCACATTTAGAGGTTGGCACTTGCATCCTGCAAAGGGGAACACTGAGCATACTTATCTTCCTGCTCCAGCACACGTTCAGAGCTGTTCCCTTGACCTTCCTACAAAGCAGTCGAGTTGCAGACACTTTGACATAACATTGCTGAGGTTGGGACTGGATTTATTGAAGCAGCCACACCGCTGAGGGAGGCTAGAGAACCTCCGCCTCTCCTCACCAGATGGTGAAGCTGGAGCTGAGACCTGCAAATCCTCCATCTCCCCAGGACACCAGTCAAAGCACAGTGTGACACTGGCACAGAACATAAACACTTAAAACAGTCCTTCACTTAAATATCATCAACTGATTTCAGTTTTATTCCACTTAAAAGAAACCGAATAAAAACCATGAAGGGCAACCCTTGAATGGAACACCTTGAAATGAAATAGTGCAACAACTAAAAAATTCTCTAAGCTATGTATCTTTCAAGCAAAGGGAAAATTCAAGACCCTCGTATGTGAGGAGCCACTTCTGAAATCAACGAGACCATTCCATTTCACTGGATTGCTTGCGGGGAGGCACCTGCAGGATTGGGCCTGATTAGGTGAGGTGTCTGCAGCATAAAGCCAAGTCAGTGGCATGAAAAGTGACATAAATAGCCCTCTCCTCCCCACACCAAGCTAATCTCTCTGCTGGAATGGGAAATCCAGCACAAAAGCCTATAGCAGGGATCTGAGTGCATAAGCAGTTGGCAGAGGAGGTAGCTGCCTGATTTATTTTTGTCACTAAGAGTGAACTGTGCCATGGCAAGGTGAGGAATTGCCAGACTCACTCCTTCTGCTTCCTGTAAGGGCCAAGGCCAATCTGTGTGTTCCTGACCCACAAAATGCATGATGACCACCCTGTTGCAGCCCTTCTGCTCAACCCATCCTCCAGCAACAGGCACCAACGAGGAATCGACAAGCTTCTCCTTCAGGACTGTCCCTGTTGGGTGATAAAGAGAGGCTGAAGATGCATGTTCTGCACTGCTGTTTCTGCTATTGGCTGGGACCTCCCCAAAGACTGGAGAAAGCAGCAGAGCATCCCTTCATCACTTGCTTGTTGATGAGGGGAAGAGCTCAGTGGAGCCCAACAGCTGTAACACCGTCTCCATCCAGAGACAGATGGAAAGCCACCGAGAGAAGGAGGTCACAGCCCAAGGAACACGCAGGAACAGTAGGGAAAGGCAGGCACAGGAGTTCAACTGTCCCCAAGGGAGGAAAAGGCAGGGGACACAAGGGGCTGCCCAAAGCGTGGATGTGCCATGGGGATGACCACACAGTCCCTCCTCCACACAGCCACACCAGGGTGAGAAGGGCAGCAGCATCCCCTTCCCATTCTCCCCAGAGGAACGTGCTCAAAGTCAGTCATTTCCTAAACCATGTCCCTGTGGAGCACGTAACCACGCCGGCTCTGCCAAGGCACTCCCCCCACCACCACTGACACGTGAGCTGCTCTGATCCACAGCACCTTCGGGAACACGGGAAACAAACCCCTCTCCTGGCTGCTGATGGGAGCAGGGAGTCCTGTGCTAGATCAGGAGCTCTACGGGCTTATAGTATTGGGTTTTAATTAGTACATGGTGCATCAAGTCAAGAGGGTCTTTTGTGCTAAGACCACCATAGTCTAGAACCAGTGTTTCTTTCCTTCTTTAACTGCTTCTGTCACCTCCTGGCTTTTGGAAAAACATTTCATTAGAGCATCGTTAACAAGGACACTGCATCAAGCCCTACCCAGCAACTACCTAAACCATTACAGCCCCACACACCCACAACAGGGGACTCTGCTACTGGGTCTTCCAAATGAAGACAGACAGAGGGGTGGATACCAACAGCCACCACAAACTAGGAAGGGGAGTTCAAATCACAAGAGATATCCCTCCGAGGAATCACAGCCCCAAAAACACTCATTTTCACCTGCAATGCTACAGGACGTGGTCTCATTTTCAACAAAGCAGCAGCATTTCCAGCCTCCTGAAAGGTTTCCTTTCTTTTCTGGAGCTTAAATTTTTATTTCTCTAATATCACACCCTTCCAGACAGCTTGTACCACCTCCCTCGTGTGTATCTTTGTGCATGGGCTGTGACACAGATGGGCACTGACCACCATCTCCCCCAGGACATCAGAGCTCACGGTAAGGCTGAAGTCAGAAATCTGCCACTGGTGACACACCTGCCATAAACACAGCCCAAGGCAGCACATCAAACAACTGCTGGACAAACACCTCAGCCAGTGCCTTCACAATAATCTGCAACAAACTCTTCTTCAGAGGTCACGAGCATCCACTGATGAACACACGAACACAGAACAAGGTCACTTGCCTGACTTCAGGCAGCAAACTCACTGCAAGAGCTACACCACCACCTCAGGATTTCTAGCCCTGTGCACCAGCCTCAATGTGCTGGTGTGAAAGCTATTTGTCCCTCACTGGCTATTGCGTCTGGTGGCAAATTCTTGCCTGCACCATGTGATTCTCTCTGCTGTGCTGTGAGCTCCACAACACCCACAGGTTAACCACACTGAGGAGTGAAAATTATCAAAATTGGTGCTGCATGATTTAATTTCACTGATGTCTTAGAAGCAAACGGCTCCTTTCCTCACTCGAGACTTCAGCAGCATCTCAAGCTGCAGATGCTCAGCATTACCAGATGAACAGTTCCTCCTGAAGGAATGATGGGGAAAGTGGCACGAAGTACCACTTAAAAAAAAAATAATAAAAAAATAATAAATATTTCAGCCAAGACCCCACAGGGAACAACACTCGTACTCTGCCCTGGAATGCTGGTGGAGAAGAGCAGGTACAGAAGTCTTCTGGGTGAGAGATCTCATCAGAAATTGGAAGTTTCACGAGAGATTGTTGGCTTTCACACAGGTTTGTTGTATGCAAAGTAAGTAACTTAATCTGTGCCCCAATTACCTTCCTAAAGTGAAGATACTGTTTTACCATCTGCAGCAAAAGCAGTTTCACTGCTGCCTGATGGAAAAGGGCAGTGTGGTGATGCAGGCACATCACTGCAAATTATTTTTCTAGCTTAATGGAAAGATCAAAATTTAATGCTAAATTCTTCTCTAGAGAATTAAAAACATTTTGGTTCAGCCAGTTTAGTTCCAGATAATCTCTCTGTCTTCAATAAGCTCCTTCCCAGCAGAGGGAATGAAATATAAGGAAGAAGAAAAAAAGTGAAGCAGCAAGTCAAAAAATCTCTTTAGTAATAGAAAATTGTAAGTGCCTCTTTCTTTCCTCCTCCCAGCTGTTCCACTCCTGACAATACTGGCAGTTGTTTGAGAAAAGTCCCTCAGTGTTTTCACTATATATTTCCTGTAAACAGTCAACACAGCACAACATACAGTCTTTTTCCTATTAATATTTCAATGTGGGCTTTCTTAAAAAAAAAAAAAAAAAAGAAAAGACACATGTCAAGCAGCCCTCCCCCACATCAGTGTGCTTGGAAACGCTGCTCTTTCCAGTGGCACCTCAGTGAGGAGCAACACAAACCTGGTGGTGGCCCCCACTTGGACAAATGCTTCTGTCAACGGCTGAAGAGCTCAGTCTTTGGGTTCAGTAGACACAGCCATGAAGGGCTTTGCTTGCAGGATACATCTCTGAGCACAGCTTACACACATGGTTTAGGAGCAACCCAGAACATTAAACCAACTCAGTGCTCACTTCCCTCCGTGTGGCTTCTGTGCAAAGCTGCTCCTGGAGCCCTGTTCCCATTCCCAGTGCAAGGCAGCAGGGCCTGCAGTTGTTTTAGAAAACCATCATTAAGGAGCTTCATAGGGCAAATGCACCTTTCTGTGTCTGCTCCACATAGTGCTCTCAAAGCTGCCATTTTTCTTCATTAAACTGCCCTTGCCTGGGTAACTTTTCAAATCCAGAACTTTCACGTGGATAGTTTTTATGTTCACTACGAGTTTGGAGGTTCTTCTTCCCCCTCTATTTTTATTCCCTAGCATCCTCCTCACCAGCTAGGCTCCAGAGCCCAAGCAGCCTCTCCACTCTCACTGGCTGTCCCTCCATATCCATGGGAAGAGTGGGCTCTTTCAGCCCCAATTTGGGATGTAGACCAGGCATTGGATGCACCTTCAAGGGTGCCTTGGATCTGCAAAAACTGCTCAGCCCCCTTGTACTTTTCAAGAGTGAAACCTTCCGTTTCCCTCCTGCTTTTAAGTTGATCGGTAAATCAGTGAAAACACTGTAAAAACAGACATCCTGGGCTCTTGGCCCTCAATTTCCACAAAGAGAAAGGAGAGGGACATTTCTGTCAGTCTGAATTTGAAAATCTATGATTTTGAGTCGACTTAAAAACCAGAAACTAAATTCAGGTCTCAATTTCAAACTACCCCAGAGCAAGCCATCCCCTTTTAACCCAGTGCAACAGAAAAACCTATTCAACAGCCTGTAAATCTGCGGAGAGCACACAGTAATTGTAGTGATAGCTTTCTCCCTTAGCTGAGCACTGTGTGCATGTAACCAAGAGCAGAGCTCTCCCCCTGCTCCCCAGTGACTGCGCCCTGGACAGCGCAGGCACCGGCTCCGGCAGCACACAGGACTCCAGAGAAAAGAATGCTTGAAGACAAGGAAATTATATTCCTTCAAGAATTCACCACATACCACTCCCCTCTCCCCTTTGCTCTCCTTAGCAGAAAAGTGTCTGCTCACAAAATTTATCTCCAGCATCAGAGTCCCTGCCCTTAGGCAAAGAAAGAAAGAGCAGAATGGGATTTCTGTGCAAACATGAAGCGAATCCCAACTTCCCTTGCATCAGAGCAGCCCCATCCTCTGAGCCAGGCAGTTAAATACTGAAGGAAAGGCACGCAGCATCTCCGATTATTTGGAACAAAAATTAACTGAGGGCATAAGTCTCCGATTTGGCTCGCCATTTATTTTTTCCACAGCACGTTATATGGGAGTGTGGGTTGCAATGCAGTCACCTGCAGGGAAAGCTGCCCCACCTATCTGTGACAGTGATATTACCTATTTTTGTTTGTTTTTCTGCTTAAAGCTTCCATTTTTTATCAATTCTGCCACAGACAGATATGTGGAAGCTCCTGAAACTGCATCCTCTTGCTTGACGTTTTCAGCTACGCGTTGAGAGAGCTGGAATTTGGAAAACAACAATTTTTCCCCAAAGCAAGCTTTAAAATAAGTCACAGGAAAAAAAAACAACAAAACAAAACAAACAAAAAAAAGAAAAAAGAAAAAAAACCCACACACACAAAAAAAACCACCAAAAAAAAAAAAACACCACTGCAAGAGCCCACACCCTTCCCTTAAGATATAAATTAAAGCCCTACTCGCGCCTGCACACCACTCCTAACAGAAATCCTTCCATTGTTTAAAGCCATTTACACATATTTTGGCCCATGGAAAAAAACCTAATCCTGGGAACTGCCCTATTCTGGCACAGCAATGAGCTAGATAAGTGCCTGCATTTTCCATCTGCAGCTCCCAGGCACCTCAACCCGAGCCAACAGTGGGATGTTTCAGCGACAGGGCTGCTACAGACCCTCAGATCTTAACAGGGATGTGCCTTTCCCTGGGAATACCCACACCAGAGGTGACAGTGGGACCGGCCATCCCACCTGCCCCCATACAGCTGGGTACACCCCAGGCTGTGCCTCCCTGCAGCAGTCTGGGGGACACAGCATCCCCGCAGGGAGTTACCATCCAAGGCGACTACGCCCCCAATTTTTAATGATTTTCTGGTTTCTGTGTCACCAGAAGAAAGTCCTGCCTCGCTTTTATCTTTCCAAGGCAAAGGTGTGATTCTGTCAGTTTTATGGCACCACAGATGACAAGGCCAGTGACTGGCAGGATTTAAAAGTGTTTGCCACACACCTGACAGGAGGAATATTGCTTTTGTGGGAGATTTATGAGACGGTTCTCTTCCCAACCATCTGATTTATATACTTTAGTAGCAGTTGTATTTAATTATTGCTAACAAAATGCTTTCAGCTCTAAAGCTTATGGATACTATTGAGCACATCTATAACCATTCCAATAATTCTCAGAAGATCTTAATCAAACAATACAGAAAGATGCCCTCTGACCCATCCTGTATCCATCAGGGAGTCCGTACATCTACTCAAGATGGTGTTGTCCTCCTGTCTCTGCTGTGCAGGGACCAGCAGGGTGTTTGCAGGTTCTGCTGGGAGACTAAAGAGGTGAGACTCTGGGAAAAATTAATTATCCATGCTACAGTGTGGGATGTTTTGTTCCACGCACCTCAAACATCTGGATTTGTTGCCTAAGGCACGGCCCTTGCACCTTGGTGAACTCTGCAGTGACTTAGTTATTGCACTGCTAAAGCACACACGTCACCAAAAATCTCATCCTTCAGTTCCCCCAGACTGTGCAGGTCAAGGTCAGCCACCAGCATGCACGACGAGGGCCCTGAGGCTGCAGATCTGACACTTAAAGACCTCTAGCACAGAGGATCAGCCTTCCCTGCAGCCTCCTCTAACTCCTATGGGGTACCAGGACCAGCCCATTCACAGCGGGCAGCACCCCCAGGGCCTGTCACCACGGGGCAGTCCAGGCTGTTTTGCTTTAAAGCCTGGAGGAATATCCTAAGTGCATCTAGAACCATGACACTTGAAGAGGACAAAGGCTCTTTAAAATGCAGGTCAGCAGAAAGCCTGCACGGGAAGCAGGCTGAGGAAAAGCAGCTTCGCCAACAGCTCCAGCACCGCCTCTCACTTCCACCTCTGCCTGAGCTCTGCTCCAGAGTAACTTGCCTTATCTCAGATGCAAACCCTCAGACTGAAACTAAATGTTTTGCTAGCAGAATGCTAACAAAATGTTAGCACAGCTTTCTGCGGTGCCAACATCACCAGTTTCAGTCTGAAATCAGACACTCGAGCAGCTTGCTGCTGCCTTGCCAGTGAGGCAGATTTTATGTTTCTAAAGAACCTTATTTTTAGGCGCAGTTATCAACCCCCACGTCACCACACATGCCCTACTTTCTGTGTTTCCTGCACCTCCTCTTGGCCACAGAGGTGGGATGTTGGCATGACTTGCTGCTCTGACAATACAACTGCTCTGACATTTAGTTTCATCCAATATTTACCACTTCTTAGTTTGAAAATAAGATTTTGGATACTTTAGGTTAACTTGGCTATGAACATGGCACCAGAATTGCTGGTAGTGCTCTCCTCCCCATTGGTCTAGTTCTTACTTTGCTTATACCATTTCTGGGATTACAAGCACGAGAGCTCTGCTGCCACAGGCCAAGGAGAACCTCATCCATCCCCGGGCACAAGGTTTAGCCATCCTTCCCTGCTGTCTCCATGTGCAGCCAGCCAGACCTGTCCAGGGGAGAGACTTTCCCCAAAGATATCAAGATTTAAGGGCCAGAAATCAGCTGGCTGCTGTTAAGAGAGACTTTCTTGAGGGCTTTTTAGGCAAAAGTACCCACCCTGCTATTCAGTACATACCTCAGCTGAATATTTGTTCTGAGAAGCAGTTTTATTTGGATGCTCTGGAAGTGAATATCAAATTCAGGTAGCAGAGGCATCTTAAAGCTCAAAATCTGATCTGATCCTGCAGATGGTAGGGATGACCCTTCTACATCCTGCTGACAAGACCTACAGCACAGCTCCTAGCAGCTGCTTTGGGGAGGTCAAACAAGTCAACAAGCAAAGCCCACCCATTACAAAATCCCTCTCAGCTTCACATACCAGATGAACACTTGCTCAAGATCTTACTATTAAAAAGCCAAGACCTGCACAAATCCCCAAATCTCAGTTTAGCACTGTTAAATAGAGAAAACAATGGTGGGTATTAGCAGACACCTCACAGCCAGCCTGGGGCTCACGCCTTCCTTGGTCTTTCTCCTCAGATGGGTATTTGACCTTCGAGCTGTTGAGCAAGTCATCCAGCAGAATCTGTGCCTTTGAAATGCTGCCAGCATCCTATACTGCCACATGGAGCCACCTTAGAGAAATGCCTCACACCTGGGGTTCTCCCATATGGATCCTTAGAGATGCCATGACTATACCGTAACATCACACGGAGCAGTTGGGACAAAGTTAAACCAACTGGCCCTGAGGAGTAAAGTTGTGCATCTCCCCCTCCTACATCATCCTCTCTCTTCTCTTCCAGAAATACCCAACCTGCAGCTCCTGCCCCTGCCAGCTCAAGGGCAGAGCACCAAGATGTAGCAGGCCCTCACCTACAAAGCAGAGGCAAGGACTAACTCACAAAGAAGGTCTCTTAGCAACACAGGGTGAGAGAAAAGGAGGGGAGAATTGCTGCCAGCTTGTTTGTGTGCACTTAGGGTGGCACTTCCAACCCTGTAATTGTTGCATAATGAATTTAGCAACGGAGTTCAAGAGCTATGATTCATTCAGGCCAAGAAAGCATGAGTCAGCCCCCAAAGAATCATGAGATGTTAAAATTATATACATTTAACTTGAGCTTGACAAATCTGAAGGAGCAGTGTAATAGCAACGTCTCAGCACAACTCAAATCACCATGCAAATATCCCCATTCCTCCTCCCAGCAGACACAAGACAAGAGCAGCACCAGAGCAGAGCCTGGGTCAGACACTGCATATAATTTACACTTGCCACCCATGCCCAGCTCAGGTTATCGGCCCCAGCTCTGAAAAAGGCACATAATGCTGCTTTTTACCTGGTGCTCACACTGACTCACTAATAAAGTCTCATCCAGCCTCAGAAAAGATCTCTGTGCAATCCTGCTGAGGACTGAGCACTCAGGATGCTCATTTCACTGAGTGTGATCAGCACAGGAGCCACACAGGGCCATGAGAGGAGAGCAGAGGTGGCTGTGGAAGCTGGCAGTCAGGGTGTTACAGCAAACCACAGGGCTGGGGGTGGGAAAGGAATACAGATCTCTGCAGGGGATTGAACATGAAACGGGGCAGACTCATTACAGAAAAGGATGCCTGAGTTAAGGAGCATGCAGAGCTCACCAGGAAGTGATGTACAGAAGACCTCTGGAAAAATAAGGTGTTTTCCTGGCTCTGTTGGGTGATCCTGCTTAAGTCATGCCCCATATTCTGCATTTACAGAGATGGGTCATGCCCCATTTTCTGCATTGTGCATATAGAAAGTAAAGTTATTCTTAAGTGAATAGTGTGCAAATTCAAAGCAGAACAACTATTCTGGGTTAACTCCCCAGGTGGCTTCTTATTCTAGAGTGGCAGTACCTTTTTCTAGTTTGACTCACTTTAAAAATAGATTAGGCCAATGGTTCTCATCTGCAAGGCCATGGTAGCTGGTCTGCTGCTTTTAGAGTGTTCTTAATTGGAGTCTGGATACGGGGACATGGGGGGCTCCAGGATGCAGATGTGACACTCTAAATTTGGAAACATCATATTAACTTAAACCAGGAAAAGAACAACTGCCTGCAGGAGTGTCTCCACAGACACCACAACTTTACCTGCAGCAGGTGCATGGGGACACAGCTGGACAGGGGACAGCCCATACAACACGCTCAGCCCACCTTAAACCAAACAGCACTAGATGAGACCCACAACCTGCCCTCTGCACACACCCAAAGGCCTCCTTATAAAGCCATTTTTGTTTGAGGATCATTTGAATTTACCATTTATTAAGCTTCCATTTAGCCCCGTTAATCACAGCCTATCAAGGTCTTTCAAATGCAAACAGAAAAGCACTGAGCAACTGCACTTCCCCGTTTAGCCTTCTCCTGCTGGATTTACGGAAGGCTACAAAGCAGGAATATGCCAACCCACCTGTCTCCCGCTTTTCAACCACCTCCCATTGGATGAAATCAGCTGACTATTCTGGAAAAAAAACCAGACTGCTCTCTTTCCCTGCCAGCTACCAATATTCAAGAAGAGCAAACAATGTGTTGTGCAGGAGAAAGAGCATCCCTGTCAAAGTCAAGAGGAGAGGTAGATAAGTGGTTCCAGCAGCTCTCATACCTGCATCAGCACACAGATGCTGTCTCTGGAAGCAGGGACAGCCAAACCACCTTTGTCAAAAGCTTTGTATTTCATACTCGGACCTCTAGAGCCAGAAATCTCAGAGCTCACCTAATCCTCCTCAAACGATACACCATTTGTTTGTTTTGTTTGGGTATTACGGCTTAGCCTTCCTCAAGCTACTCTTTTTTTTCCTTGGTTTCTATGTGGTTGTTAACTTCAGTACTGCCACACTTCTGAGAGCCCTGAAAGGAAAAGCTCCATTAGGAAGAGCCACATCACTCTGAAGGTGACATTTCCTCAGCCAGCGAGAGCCAAGGGTGCTGCCGAGTCCTGACTCAGTCCAGCATCAGCAGTTCTCACTGACGAGCCCTTTCCCACTTTGCCATGAGACCCGGAGTGTTGAATTCATTCCTCACACCTCTTAAAGCCTTTCCTCTGCCCATCCTCTGTGCTCTTTGCTCAAGCCAAGGGCAGCTCTGCTTCCCAAAGTGAGAACACTCCTGAGTTCAGGGGGGAAGGTGCAGGTGATTCCTATCCACAGTTACCTGTCTCTTGTGCTGCTGCTGGTGCCAAGGCACACTGTGCTCCACACTGAGCCTGCCACTGAGCAGGACCAGGCATAGGAGCGGGTTTTGGCTTACTCAGAGCTGGAGTCAGGTTGTTCCTGAGCACTGTGGGTCCCCTGCATCTCCGCCCCAGCCAGCAAAGCACCCGGACTCTGCTGTCCCTTCCATGTCACCTTCAAAAAAAACTTTAAAAATATAGTATCTCTCTATATAAATAAAAACCATGTTGGAAAGTAAAAAGTGACAGTCTACAAACATACATGCCCTAAACAAGCCTTTTGCAAGCAGCAGAACTGGTGTCAGCTGGCAGCAGTGCAGCAGAGCAGTGCTGTCGAGATGAATAAGCACAGGAGCACTCGGAAAGGAGACGAGGAAAGACAAGCAGACTAATAGAAGACGACAGATTTCTAGTAAGATCGCAATAAGCCTCTTTAAACTTCCCTAAAGGATGAGCCAGCTGGCAAGACCATCCTAAGAGGTGGTGTAAGTTGACTAACAGCCTTGCAGAAAGCCAACATCTGACCCCTTCCACATGTCCCAGCTCATTCTGGCAGCTCCTTAAGCAAGGAAAGCTGAACATGCCATACCTGGATGCTTCCACCCTGGCACTCACCTGCAATTCCAGCCCTCCTTGCACAGAAACCACCAGCCCTGAACAGTTTAGAACAAGCAGTAAGATTGGGCTGACCGTGAGCGTGGGCAGAGCACGTGGCCCCATCTGGACACACAGTGGGGCTAATCCTGACCTGTGTTCCCAGTGTCAGGCATGTTAGGGGAGTGGCACAGCACTCCTAAAAAGGGCTTTGCCAAAACGAAATGGGGATGACAGGGTGATAAGCAGGCAGAGTCCATCCCGCTTTCACTTCCTTCCTTAATTCAGGTCTGTTGGGATCCCCCACTGAGCCAAGTCCTCCAAAACCATTAAACCCCAGTGAGTGGTTTCACCCTCTCAGAAGGAAGAGGAGAGAGCTATCCACAGGGGAAGGCAAGCTTGACGTGTTAAGATTTTTATCCTTTAGAGGATGATACCTTCAAAACCTGCTGGAGGTGGTACAGACACCACACCCAGGCACGGCCAACAGAAAGAGCTCACTGCGTCCTCTTCCCCAGTGCCACAACAAAACCCTGTAACTATTTGAAACTGGAGGTTTCATCTGGAGCAGCAGCATCTTCAGGATGAAGAACAGCAGTAGCCAGGTTGTTTGCTATCAGGCAAGTTTTTCTTCTTAGGCCAATTAGCTGCTGATATAAGTCGCCCGCTAAGGCCACTGAATCATCATTTAGCAGTTTCAAAGCAGACAAGATGAATTGCAGGCCAATTTCCCCCCTCCAGCTCAATGAGTGATTCAAAATGCAGTTAATGATAGTGGCTCATAAATATCTGGCACAGGATTTGAGAGAGCAATTTATTACCCAAAAAGAGACTGATCTCTTTCAAGCCAAGGCAGCTCAGCTGGTGAAGATGTAGGGCCAGATTCTGCCATGTTACTTTACAGTGTTTACATACCTAAGAGCTGCTAAACTTGAGTCAGAAAGCAAAAAGGAGAAGCAGACCCAAAAGAACGTTAAGGAAGCTCACAGTTAAAAGCCACTTTGTCACCTGTGGGCAAGAGACCTTTTAAAAGATGGGGAAAAGAAAGGAATAGCAACTAACAGATATTTCAGCACAAATCCTGCATTTCTGTGGGTTTATATAAGATAAAAATGAAATCCCCTCATCCATAGAAACTTCATTATTTGTCAACTGTAAGCAGTAAACACTGGTTGATGTTTTTCTTCTTGCTGGATGAAATGTGCCTTGAGGCAACAGGCATTTTATAAATTATTAAACCAAGGGAAAATAGGGTTCCAACAAAGTGACTGCAGAAGTGATGCAGAAGCACCAAGGAGCTGGTACAATTGGTACCAGAACGCTCACACAGGGTCATTTTTCCTGCAACAACGGACAACAAAAAGACATTGTTAGAAATGCACAGCCTGGACACGTGGTCTTGATGGCAAAAAGGAGACATGGTATCTCAGCATTTCATCACATCCACCACAGATATCTGAAGTTCAACACTTTAAACTTTATTTTTCTTATGAAATAGTCACTTATGCTTTCCAGTCAGAAGGAAAATAAGGTTTTTGTTTTTTTTTTTTTTTTTTTTCCCAACCTCATGAGGGATCTCAGGACATGAAGAAAAACCCATTAAAATAATGCAGTAAGAGTGTTTTCAATATCATCCATAGTTTATGATCCAACCCGTAAGGTAGGGATTAAACAAGGAATGGAAAAACATTAAAAAAAAAAGTATTCTTCACAGTCAGGATTTAATACATCACATCCTTCACAACAAACACAATCTCACACCAGACTAAGTTCAGTTCCAGCCAGAAAAATCCCCTCTGCTTTCTGCCATAACAGCGCTTGTCCCTTGCATCTGTGAAAAAACACTTAATGGTAATGGCAGGATGCGGGACTCAGGGTCAAGGCCAGATGGAGGGCAACCCAGGCAGCCGCTGCCTCCGAAGTTGTCAGGGAACAGGAGGGCTCAGAGATGGGTCTGGGTTTTTTTCCCCAGGTTTGTGAACCTTCTTTCCTAGCCATTTTGTGAAAAGTCACTTTTCCTGCTACAGCTCTATTGCAGATTGAAACATCCTCCTCCTCGAGCAGTTACCACAATGCAGAAGAGATCTTTTCATAATAAGTAAGCAAAGAGATAAACATGAACTTGTCGGCTCGTCAGAATCAACCAAAAGCATCTCTAACACCAGTGACACCTCAGGAGCTGGAGAAGACACTGAAGTCCAGGCTGAAGTTCCCCTGGTCTGCCAGTATCTAAAGGAGACTCTCTGCAAGAAATCCCTTCATCTCACACAGAAACCAGCACCCGAAATCCTGAAACCAATTCAGGAATTACAGCTGCTTATATTTTGCTACCTCGAGTAAATTTCTTCCACACCCCAGTCGTACTAAAAGGGAGAGGAATTTTAAGCAAAACCGATTCACGACCAGACCAAGGCACCCACGTCTACAGCGCTTTGTGTCTCGCACGATGAACCACGGTACGGATGACACTGAAACCCCAGCGACAAAAGCTCAACGGAGTAAAAACTGCCTTGAAAAGGGGAACCGCGTCCTCAGCAGCGGATGCGCCCACCATAAGGTCACTGGCCGTGCCGGGATGAGCCGCAGCTGGGGAGGGCAGCCTTACCCCAGCGGCTCTCACGGCCCGGTGCGGGACTGTGCGGGGCTGGAGTCACCGAAACTCCGCGCTGTGACCAGGGCGGGACCCGCCCCGCGCCCCCCGCCCCGCTCCCGCGGGCAGCACCGCCACAGCCACGCCGGCAGCCCGCAGCATCCCGCAGCATCCCGCGGGGCCGGGCCGAGCCCAGCCGAGCCCAGCCCAGCCCAGCCCTCAGCCCCGCTCCCCGCCCGGTCCCGCACTCACCGCGGCAGCTCCGCAGCGGGCCCGGCCCCGCGTTCCGCAGGCAGCGACGGTCGGCAGGAGAGGCACCGGGAAGGTGGAGGGAGGCAGGCGGAGGCAGCGGCCGCACAGCCCCGATCCCCGCCCGGCCCCGGCCCCGGCCCCTCCTCGGGGCGGAGCTGCGGCTTGGCCGGGGCCGGGCGGGGAGCGGAGCCCGCCCCGGGCCCGCCCGGCAGGTGAAGGCGCGGAGAATCCCCCGGGATGCTGCGGGAGGGGATGCTGCGGGAGCGGCCGCTGCGGGCTCTGCGGAGCGACGGCTCGTCCGCCTGGGGCGGGCGGGGCTGTTCGTGCCGCCAGGGGGGTAATACGGATAAATTAATAAAGAAATAGATTAATATTTCTTTTTAATTCTTTGAGTTTTGGTAGAAGGTCGCACCCCTGCCTGCGGCTGCCCAGCTGCCTCTAGGTAAGATTTCCTCCGACTTCTGCCTGAGCACCAGACGCGCGTGCTGCTGCCCCCGGTAAAACTGGAAGGTGGATATCTACCTTAGAAGCTGGTTTGCATAAATATGTTTTGCATAAATAGCCAAGCCCGCCAGCAGATCCACAGAGCAATTTGATCATAGGGTGAGGTCACAGAGAATTTTTTAGGGAAAACTAAAAACCACCCCCAACACAATGTAACATCGCATCAGGGTGTTAAACATAGGAACTGATACCAAAAACAAATGCCTTTCCTGAAGTGCACCTTATGCCCATTTTATAGACAGATAAAAAGAGGCAGATAAGAGCCTTTGTTAGGAGTCAAACCAGTCGCCAGAGCTGGGAGAGAAGCCAAGAAGCCTCCAGGGCCATGGAGTGGCACTGAGAAGCCCATACTCACCCACTGGGAGCAGAGCAGAGAGGATTCCTCATGCTGCTGTCAGATATTGTGTCTGGGATTGGTTGGTTTTTTTCTGGGGTGAAATAGGTTTCAGAAGACTTGGACAATTAATCACAATCAATACTTTTTCTCCGTGGGAAAGGGCCTCCACCCAGACTGAACAGATCAACAGGGAACAGCTCTGAGGTCAAGCTGTGGGGTTTCACTAAAACCCTTCTAGCTTAACAAAGACCTTTTGGTTAGAAAAAACAGTCACTCCCTTTGAACAGGACAAGGTGCAGGTAAGCGTTCACAGATAACAAACCTGGATCTTTGCAACTGTACATGAGCGTGAAAGAGCATCCACAGGATGAAGATGTGAACTTACTCTGACACATGACTAGGAGCTCTATCCAGAATTCACATATTACTGCTGCAACATGGCAGAATCACATTATGGGAGCCACCAACTGACAAATGGAGACATGTCTTAACTGTAAAACTTGTCTTTGCATATACAAAAACACGGAAAACAAAGCTGATGGGAAGAAAGTGCTTCCATGTCCTCCTCCTCACTGGATCCACAGAGACAGAGGTGCAGGATGGATGGCATGGGAAAATCTGTAGCCAAGTTAAAGGTTAATTACAGATCTGGGACTAGACTTAGATCACCAGCCAGAGACATGGGTTGTGCGGGGTAGAGGCAGCTTTCCAAAGCCTGGATCTGGCAGTGGGTCTGGGCCCAGAGCACTGGAGAGCTGACCAACTTTGGATCAGTCTCTGAAGTCCATAATTCTGTTTATTGAAAATGTCTTGTAAGCACAGCTGCTTTCTGAGGCATGTATGGTAATGAAGGGGGAGCCACATAAATACACTGGCTCTGGGCCAGACCGGTGAGTCAGCATAAAGAGCTGAAATGTAGTTTACCAGCTAGAGGATCAAAAAACCCCAAAACCCCTCATTTCCTGTTCAAATTTGGGTATGAGCATTGTGATTGGGGAGATAAGGACAGCCATCACCTCAGCAGTGGCCAGGGCCCAGGAGAGGAGGTGGAGACCTTCAGGGCAGAGGGAGTGCTGAGCACATCAGCGAGCCTGCAGGCATCTGCATCATCCTCATTTTTCTGGCAAATCAAAGCTTTTGCTTCAGTTGCCAGTACAAAGCTTTGGATCTAGAAGAGAAATACAATTTGTTTGTTTTTCATTCCAGTCAAAATTCACTGCACCAAATTCTTTCTTTTTTTTTTAAGTACAGATGAAAAACTTGCAGAGATCTAAGTCTCTGAATAAAAGATATTTCAAAGGTGAAGTTTCATAAAAAGCATTTCTAAAACATCCAGCATTTTCAAGGACCCAGTTCCTAGTGTCCCCTTCCTCATCCAGTGTTCAAGCCAATTTCACAGGCATTTTTGGTCCCTCAAATTCCTTTCTTTAGGAATTTGCTGGGAAGATTTCACCCAGGCCAAAGAACAGGATTTTTCTCTTCTGCTTGTATAATACATAAGTTATTCAGCAGTCAGACGAGATGCTGGTATTCAATCGAGTTTTCTGGATTAAATAAATAGGTAGGAAGCTGTATGATTGAAGGACACGGAGCAGCCCCCATGGCTCGGAAGCACACATGGGGTTGCCACTCTTGGCTGTCCTGGGAGTTTAAAACAAAGTGAGGTGACAGTAAAACTTCTGCCTTTGTTCTACAAGTGTGCAGGACACATACGTTTGCAATTGTTGCTTCACCACGTGCTCAGTGGTGACAGCTTGTCAAAGCACAGCACAGAGTGGAGGTGGGCTCAGGGAGCCAAGGGCCATGGGAGAAGCGGTGCCCGCAGCCCCAGGCACGAGCTGAATGTGCTGCACCGTTTTTCCTCTGTCTGCTACAATTTCCACTTCCATCTCTGCAGCTTTAATGCCCTGGCAAAGATCTTCACGAGGTTTCAAGGTCTCCTGCTGTATTCTGTTCCAGCAAAGAGCTGCTGTCACAGAAGCAAGGCTGATGGCAAGCAAGTAGACCACGTCCTTATTTAAACCTGCTGCAAAGGAGCACGAGCCTCTGCAAGCAGAGGAGCACGTCCTCTCCAGTGCCTGCACAGCAGAGCACCACTGACAATGCTCATGGACAGTGTCCAGTGGCACAGCGAGGGCTGGGGGGAAGAAAAAAGCCCTGAGACAAGAAGTGAAGGCAGAAGTTGGTCACAGTGAGCTGCTTTGAGCACTGGGGCTTGCCCAGTGCAGGAGGTAAAGCCAGTTGGGCAAGGGAGGCACGGAAAGCAGCGTGAGGATTCTGGAAGTGAAAGTGGGCAAGACGGAGATGGGAAAAACACAAGAAAATAAGCAAACTTGCAGGTGAGGGCAAGAGGTTTGGAACAGAAAGAGTGACAGGAAATTAGTGGTGAGGCACAGGAGAACTGTGGGGTGCTGGGAGCGGAGGAGTGATTCAGCTGTGGGTGTGAGCTCTTCAGAAGGAAACAGCAAGGGACAAGAAATGGAAATGATGCTCAAACCAGGGGGTTGCCAGTAGTGAAACACTATCTTAGAGAAAGATACAGGACTAAGAACATTGACATTGGTTATTCTCTGTAAAACAAATAAATAAACAACAGATTCAAGGGCTTGGAAACTGCTGAAGTCATGGGAAGGCTCTCAAATGTCTTACAGAAGGGCACATGGAATAACCAGGGTCTGATTGAAAAGGAAAATGAGAGAAAGGAGATCTGTAAGAGAATAGAGGACACAGGAGGACACCAAGGGAAAGCTGAAAGTAGCATCAGAAATGTGGGACTAAAAGAGACAGAGAGGTAGATCTGGGATATTCATGCTGATTTTGGTAGAGGGCCATGAGAGGAAATCAAAGATTAGCTGAAGAATAAACCAGGATGCAAAAAGAGAGAGTGAATAGATCTGGTACAGCAGAATTAAAAAGTGCTATAGCAAGACAAGTCGAAAGTAACTCATCTTTCATTTTCCAGCATTAGATCAGTAAGAAAACAATTTTGCAAAGTCTGGCAGGGTGGATCTTGACCTTGAGGACCTTCACTACACCTGTGCTAGGAAAACCCCCACCACGCCAGGCAGTGAACTAGCACAATGACTTCCTAGCAGTCTAACAAGCTCTCCAAGTATATCCTCACCACTGCAGAAAAATTAAGACTTGGGATGGTGCCAACAGGCAGTTTGTACCTTGTAAATATACCAAAACAAGAAAAAAGATTAATTGATCAACCCCCAATACTTGCCCAACACACCCTTATCACAGGCTGCCACTCATTCCTCCTCTTATGTAGGCACAAAAGCCAACTCCCTACAGGCAGAACATTCTGTACCAGCCCCAGCACTCACCCAGGGCAACGAATGCTGCCATGTTAACATCCAGGACTTTCCCAGGAAAGCCACCTGCAAACACAAAAGCCAGGAGCACGTTTGGAGAGCAAATCTCAGTAAACGCACAGGGAGCCAGGAACAAGTTGACCCATGGACGATTTCAAGCCTTGACAGGAAAGAAATATTACAGGCTGGTGGGCAAAGCCCCACAACTTGCAAGGATATGAGTTAAAATCCCTGTGGTTAAGAGCTGGCTGCTTGCCCAGTGTGAAACTGTATCCCTGTTATTAGCAGCGCGCTCCTCCTCACCGTCCAGCCAAAGCAACAGGCACCACTTGCCCCACCTTGCCACAGGTACCAGGAGCGTCAGGTGAGCATGTCCACAGGGTCATCGAAGTGCTTGGCATGAAATCCTACGGGGATTTGCTTTTGGGGCTTGGGAGGGGAAGGGAAGGAGGCAATTGCTTTGGTGATGGTTTCCTCCTCCCAGCTCTGCGCAGATGCTTCGGTGGTAAGTGAGGATTGCGCTGCAGCAATTGCACTGCAGAGCCCACCAGAGCAGCTGCAGACCTGCTGCTTTAATTTCACAGTTCATCCCTACCTCTTCTCTAATGCTTTGAGCTCCTGATGTGCCTCCCTCTTGCTGCAGCAGAGAAGAGAAACATTTGGGGTATGTGCCATCTCCATCAGTTTCTTTGGAAGACCCCCCAGGTAACACAGGGTTTCTTTATGCTAGTGCTTTGCAGACCACAGGTCTTTTACATCATCATAGCTCTGCATCTTATTTCTTTCTTCCCACCCTCACATGGCAGTTAATACCTGTTACTTACCTTCTTTCACAGCAGGTTGGGGAAATTAATTAGAAAGACTGTCTAAGGCTGCAAACTTTGGACCTGGCTGGAAAATTTGACAGTCAGCAGTAAGCTGGTTTATCTTTATATCTCCAAGAAGCTTTGAGGGCAAGAGGTTTTAAGGGCCAGATACAACTTACAGGCTAAAATAGAAATGCACGACACTGCTGGTTCTGCACAACCTCCTTGCACTGTCATATTAGTAATAGATGCTGTCTCAAGGAGTTTAAAGGTGACAACAACTAATGAGGAGGGGGACCCCAAAAAACAGCCTCCAAAAAGACTGAATCAGAAGAAAGACCCTCTGGCTACCTTAAAGCAGGCATTTCTTGACAGCCCTAGGTCACTGCTGAAAGATTTCAGGAAGAAAATACCATATCAGGCAAAGCAGGATGTTCCTAAAACGTCTCAGCACTGGAATACTGAAGGATGGTTTAGCTTTTAGATAAGACACTACTATTTCATTTGCAACCATCACTCCTGATAGTATCCTTGAATTTCTCAGTTTCTGGCCTTGAAGTGCTCATGCAGCTCATAATTCACTTGTGGAACAAGTATGGGCCTTCACCTGTGTTTCACAAAGCTGACAGAAATTCAGAAAATAATTACCATGCTCCTGTTCTCCAGTGTGGGGGTTACACCCAGAGGAAACAGAGACTTGCACAGAAACCCAGAGCAGAGCTGTGCTACCATGTTTGGTACATCAGCAAGGCAGGGTTTACACTGTCCTCAGACACACCTGCAGCATCACACATTTCTTTAACCTCTGGTTTCTTGAATCAGTTAGAAAAAGTCACAATTCACCAACATACCCTTTGATCACAGGAATACAACAGTGTTAAGTCTAGTGGTAAATACAAAGAGCAATGACAGTTTTGAAAGCAATGTCAATTTTGCAGAGAACTGTGTGTTTTAGAGGGAAGGTCAGAGCATTAGCAGGCGAAAACCATGACATTTTCTACCCAACTCTCACATACTGGTCCTATTAAAGAGCCTTCCACCTCCTATTAGATAGCCATTCATTAGAATTAATTAAAATATCTCCTGCGCACTGCTATTGAAACTCATCAGTGCTTTCTCATCATTTGTGAGCTTCCTCCCCAGTTTAAGCAAATGTTCCCCCATAATCTGGTTTACACTAAGCACCGAACATTTAGCCATGAATTTCATGTGGCATTCAGGTATTTGACAGGGTTTAAGGGTGTGCCTGGCATTTCTGTTGAGATATACAACTGGGCAATGTATTTTCTAATCCAAGCTCAGAGAGAAACTTGGCTTCAGAACCCTTTGGAACCAAAAAACTGCAAACAGGTTTCCCAAATAATAAACCCAAGTCCTGGATTTGGTCTGGCATATAACCCTTGAAATGAACCAGCCATGCCATATCTTGAAGCCCACTCAGTCCCTGGTTCTGCTGTCTGAGGAGCTTCATCTTCCAGTTTCCAGATGGGTTTGGTCACACGAGTTTCTCTTCAATCATTCCCATGGCTCTGGTGCTTTCACTCAGGTCCTGCTCTGCTCCTGAGAGTGACCACACACTTTTTTTGCTGGACCAGCACCACAAAGAGGACCCATGAATGGCCAGCATCACCATCTCAACTCTGAGGAAGTCATTACGACAGGGTACCAGACAGCTTTACCTGGCTGGTCCAACCTGGATGCTCCAAGTTCATCAGGACTTGGCCATGTGTGGACAAAAAGAGCATAAGAGGACTCAAAGCTGGAGCTCCCGCTCAGAGCCTGAGCAGCACACACGCTGTACGGTCTCGTTGGGAAGTGATCCTGACAGCCCATGCATCTTTAATGATGCTCTCTTCAGAGAACACATTTGATAGCTGAAGGCATAAAAGCCTCAGCAGGAGTGTCAGCAGCCTCTGTCCATCTTTCAGAGCCAGATCTAGTTTCTATAGTTAATGAAATTCCCCCTGTTAGTTTTGGCAAGGCTGGACTCAGGGCCTGAACAGCAATGTGCAAGGAAAGCCACAGATCACACATACAGCTGTGGGAGTCAGCAATCAGGTTATAAGAATTAAAACACAGATATTCCATGTTTGGGACTTCCTTCTCCGTTAGAAAGATGGCTTTACTGGTCAGCTGCCCTGACAGCAACAATACTGTGCAAACACAAGAGACTGCTGCAGCAGCCCTCAGACAACCAGGGTTATGTTTTTAAGGGTACTGGAGTCCACCCTCTCACACATGTCCAGTATTTGCAAATGAGGATACTATTCCTTTGCTCTTTAAATGCAAAAATTCACATTTAAATAGTCAGCAATTAAGAACAGTGAGAACTAAGCAACACCAACAGACATATCAGGATGCAGCCCTTTATCAAAATTTCTTGACATTAAAAATACAGACTCAAGGTTAAGGTATCCTCCAGCCTTAACTGAATATTCAGTATTACACAATGCACACAGCACTAAAAGCAACATCAAGATTCTCTACCACCACCACCCCCCCCGCCAAGGCTAGTGAGACCTGGTTTAATGATGTATCAAGACAACCTAACAGAGCAGAACACACGGAACAAACCCCATTGCCTGGGAACACACAAGTTTCTCCTGCCCCAAACTTGGCAGATTTTTCCCCTTTTATTGAGCTCTTAGCAAAGCAGATGAATGTTTATTTCCTTTCTCAATGCATTCAGCAAGTCAGTTTGGGCATGGATCTGAATCTATTGCAGGTCAAGATGTTTCTAATTGCTTTCATATGTATTCCAGTTAACCAGTTCTGTTCACGTTATAGAGTAAATGAAAGACAATCTTTCCATTGAGATCCTACGGAAAAAAAAAATCAAGATGACAGCTATAACAAGAAAAGTGTTGATGACAATATATACTGTGCTACAGTATTCAAAATGAGTAAAAAACCGTTTCTAATCAATATTAATTGGAAGTTTCCTGCTCTGAGAGCTTGAATGCTTATTAAGTGTCTGCTTCCCAGTTCTACCACCCAGTCTGTTAATGGGCATTACTCCCTGACAGAGTTTGTCTTTCTAATATGTTTTGACACAAGGATGATCTAGGGGAAAAATAAATAAAAAGGAAAAAAAAAGGAGCAAAGAGCAAGACAATTATTGTTTCACAGGTGAGTTTTGCTCACATACTCCTCCATTTTCTAAGAAATAAAACAGATAATTTCTAGTCCGATTTAGAAGATTTGGTGCCTGACCAGACAGAGCACAGAGGGGTTCATTTTGAGTTCTTGCCAATGTCCCACATCCTCTCTTCCCCAAGGGCACTTCTGCTGTTCGTTCAACAATAACCCTGTTTAACCACATAGTTATTCTGCTCTGAAGATGACCGGATGGATAAAAACTTAGAGCACTTGGGATGGAGTTATCAAAACGGAGTCTTTGCCACTTACAAAAACATCTGCAACACCTATTTCTGTCTGAAAGCGTTAGAGGTGTTGACTCATTAGCCAGGACATAAACACAGAGCTACCACATGGCTCAAGTGCCCAGGAAAGTGCAAGTGTGGAAAGGAACATTCTAGAAATGTAAAAGGACTTTGGGTAAAGTTATTACAAAGCACACAAGACTTATGATAACTGCTTAGCATTTCATTTCACTTTCTTTTTTTTCTTTTTTTCTTTTTTTTTAAATTCCACCCACCAGTGCAGGAATAAAGCCCTTTTGTTTGAAATGAGCCCTCTTGAAGGCTCAGTGCAGAATCCCTGCAGAGTTAATGGTGTAATGACTCTGTGCTGGTTACCAGCACCCAAGAGGCCCCAAAGGGAAGGGGTCAGCTCCCAGCAGTTCCCACGTGCCCCAGGGCTCTGCAAGCCTAACTAAACCACTCTACCCTAACCCCACACATTTCCTAAGGGGTTTTATTTAGGATTATTCTGGAAGGGGAGATTTACGATGGTTAATCTGAGCAGTGTCCATTTCTTAGGGAGTTACAGTATTTTTATACTCACAAGAGAAATACAACGTTGCAGATTAGAGTTTAGGAAGAATTTGAGGTGGCTGTCTCACAACAGGCTGGAGTATGGTCAAGCTATTCCTGATGAGATGCTTTGGGATCCATGCTAAGTTATTCCCAAGGGACGCTGGCAGTGGTTAAAGTGGGAGACTTCTGGTCTGCCTTGTGCTAACAGGTGTCTGCATCCAGGTTTGCCATCTTGGGATGAAGACTCTCAAAATAGCTACCAAAGCCTTCAGGTCTGGGATTAAACTACCCATCCTTCCTTAGAAACCCCTACTCAGCACTTCAGGACACTAAATAACGTATAATGCAAAATGCTATAGCTAAGCTTCTTTGGTTAAGTCTTAAATTTTCTTGGTAAGGATGTTTTAGAGGCATATGGAGGGGGAGGAATCAGTGAAGTCACCCAAAATACAGATTTATATCTATTAAGTCTCACAGCTGCAGTGAGTATTAGCAGTAAAAATTATTTTCTTCGCTGTGCCTTAAATCACACTCCAAGAAATAATTGTGATACCTGGACTACAGCAGATTGATGTTAAAATTTCATTATCTTGTATCAAGGAGATGTTCCTATCCCTGATCATGGAAATATGGAAAAAAATCTAGATCTGAAATACAGTAGGAAAAAAGAACGGTTTCCAAAAGCAATGAATGTTGGTTTAAGTCTGCTGCCAAAGATATCAATCCCCTCATAATGCGTAAATTACCAATTCTGCTGAGCAAGGGGCAAAATCTCTGCCTTTTCCCAGATGTGGGAAGTTTTAAGTCCTCAGTGAGGTGTATATAAATATATATATATAAACATACAAATACTCAGAGTGTAATTGATGTTTCAGGTTTAACTTCTTTTTTAAAGTTACTCTTTGCAGCACTCATGAATACAGAGATATTGAGGCCCACTTTGGAAGCCAGGCTTCAACACACCTCCTGATTTGGAAGCATCATGCCCCAGTCCATGGACAAAGCCCTGGGAGCCCTCTTACAAATCCAGCTTAAGGGCAAGATGTTGCAGTGCTCCCCTGGGAGCACAAGGACTGCAGGGTTGAGGTGCACTGTTGGCAAGCACATAGAGAAGGATGTAGAAAAATCCTCTCCTGCTTCTTTTTTCTAATTTATGCAGGCAGCTCATTTCACTTCTGAAGACAAGAACTAATGGAGTTAATGGGTTGCTATAAATTCCTTATTACTGGAAAGCTGATGCTTTTGCTGTCTCTGCTCAACACAGGCCCAGAGCAGCATTGGAAGGGAAAAGTCCACGTCACCTCCTTTGGCTCTCACATGGCCTGGGGGACACCCAATTTTGAGATAACCAAGAGCTCTTAAATTACCTCTGGACAGGCATGAGCCCTGTCCCTGCCCAGAGGGGCTGCAGGAGCAGACAGAAATCCCAGCTGGAGGCACACAGGGGGTATGTACCTGGCTGGCCCTAGTCCTGCCCTGGGTCACAGCCTCATTTTTCCTCTGAGCATCACAAACAGTGCTACTGGACACCTCCATTTGCTGTGAATTTAAAGATAACCAAAATAACTTATTTGGGTTCCAAGGGCTCTAGCAGTGCATGCAACACAACAAACCCTCAGCAGCATTAACCCCTCAAGAACTCGGCCAGCACTCCTCCACCTATTCTTCACTGAGGGAATCATTCACCTCCTTAAAATCCAGCCAGCTGATGCCTTCCAAGGCAGCCATCAAATGTGTCACCAAAAACACCCATGATCAGACATCACATCAGTGTCGATCAACCCAACATCCACAGCACAGGGCGTCACTAACAGAAAAATAACTAACACTTCATTGTTGTCCTGTGCAGCATCCCCCTTTCCTGGATATCCACGCAAGGTGACAGTCCCTTCCCTTCAGCAGCAGTGGCCAGCACAGCCACCACCAGGCTGTGGCTCAGCAAGTCCCCGGCAAAACCTGGCAGGACCATAAAGGAAAGTGCTCAGGTCTTGGCAGACCTGGCTAAACTTGTTCAACCTGAATACTCCACTTCAGCCCAAGCCTGAGCATACCCACAGCACCACTAGAGACAGGGCCCTGACTCCCGGCACCAAGCCTATGAGAAACAGCCACTGGTTTCATCAGTACACTCAGCAGCATTGCCAAAGTTGTTTCGGTAGAGATTTTAGCTCCCTACAGGGCCACCAGGCTGTTGTCCACACTGTGACAGACCTGTCACAGCAAGAGGAGAAAGCAAAGCTACAGCAGCTCTCTGGCTTTTCCTCTCCCTTCTTACCTGCCTTAGTCACCCCCAGGGCTGAGCCTGGCTGTGCACAGCTGTGGCAGGAGGGTGGGAAGGGTTCTGAGAGTGAGGGACAACAGCCCCAGGAGCAGGAGAAGCAAATAATCACACAGGAGACTGCATGCTACATGTTTTCAGCCAGCTGAGAGATAGGGAAACTATCAGTTCTGATGCTGGCAAACTGTGATGAGACGTTTCCCTTTCCTTCTTCTCTCGGGAGCTTTTCTCTGAGGGGGTACAGTAGGAAATGTTGTCTGAGAGCCTCCTCTCAGTTCAAGAATTAGGATAACTTTGGCTTAGACATATCTGCAGCTTTCTTTACTGTTTACTGTGTAAAAACATGTCTCTTCTATCTAGAGTGAACCTCCTTCAAGCAAAGCAGGGGGAGTCTGTGACCACTGCAAGGCTTCTGCAAGGAGCTCTGCCAGAGACACCTGCCCTGCAAAAGCCCCATTCCAATCCCACCTTCAGCAGCCACCCATCCTACAAAGCTTTAGCGAAGCAAGGATTGGAGCCAGGGGTCTAACAGGAGTTAGAGGACTCCTTGGGAGAACCTAGAATGGGATGTCACCAACATTACTCCAGAACAGAAGGAACAGCAGTAAGTCACAGAGAACCATACCTGTTTAGGAGATAGCGTGTTTGCCACCTGTTCAATGGCAGCCATCAGCAAATGCAAACCAAGAGACACAGAATTTCTGAAATCACACAGCTGAGAATAAAACCCCTGTGAGATAAAGCTGATTCCCAGCTGGATATCCTCCATGTTCATTATCCCCATCCTCCTGAGCTCATCTCCTGCCTACCCACCCCTCACCCACTCACTGAGCCCACCAAGCACTCAAACCCACTCAGCCAGCACAGGCACAGCTGGGCAGAATCCCTTTTACTCTGCAAGGATTAGAAATGTATGAAATGTAATTACTGCAGTAATGTATAAAGCAAAGTGGAGGTGGTGAATAGCTCATGCTGTCTTATTTAGTGGCAGGTGATTAGATAAGTTGCAGGGCAGGTTTTTTTTTTCTTTCCTAATCTTTCACTCTTCTGTGAAAAACTCAATTTGCCTTAAGGCAACTTTGAGAGCTGATACTGACCTAATCCCTCAGCAGTTCAGACCTGACCTGCTGCAAATTCTTACCTCTATCACAAAACCACATTCCTCTCCCTGACAATGCAATGGCCACTGGATCCTTTTACCTTCAGACCCTGCCTAAAACTTGGGCTGCAAAACACATTATGTAATAGTGAATCAAAAGTCAAATCTGAGCCAGCAGATGAAAATATATTTTACTTGTTTGGCAGTCCTGAAAAAGAAGCATTAAATATTTTCTACAGTTCTTTCTTTGAAGGCTTGCAGTTTTTCCTTCCCCTCCCTTACCTTAGGGTCTTAATCCTTCTGCTCAGCAAACATTAATTCTCTTTTGTCCTTCTAGTGTTAAAGCTGACATGTCTGTTCATCACTCTTCCTCCCTTCCCCATATACCTAATTGACCATTATCACTAATAATGTCAGCAGAGATGGGGAGAGATACTTAACACCAAAGTACTCTTAGGGAACGGCTCAGGGAGGAACTGCAGGCAGAAATAAGTACTTTAGAAAGGAAGGGGCAGCCTAGTTGGTCATCTTCTAACAAAGCCTGTGAGAGAAACATATGCCAAGGACATGAAGCCTGCAAAGCTGGAGCAACGGAATTTGCCACTTCTGGCAGGACTTGACTCGATGAATTTCTACCAGCCTGGTGGGGACTGATGTTGTTTGTATCTCCAAAGAAGTCAGCCTCAGATTTGAGGACTGATTTCCTGAGCCAGAAAACCCAGGAGCATTTCTGTCTGCATTTCAGGAAAACATTTCCTTCAATTCAGGAGCCCGAGCTGCTGAACCACCCACCCAGAAGGAAGAAAAATAGGAAACGGTCAGTTATGGCTGCTCAGAACGAGGTTCCTTCTGTCAGAAATACCAAATGACTATTTTGGGTTCAAAAATCACAAAAAAACCAAAGGGGTTTAGGGGTTAATTTTTTTATGTTGTTTTCTTGATATCCAATCCACTTCTTGCAGAATCTGGACATTCCCGTCTGAACCAGTTCCTCTTCCCACGTGGCTCTGTAGCTTAGTCTCTGCTGCCAAAGGGTTATTGGAGAGCACTTGAAAGTTAAAGTCCTCCTTGAAACAGTGACCATCTACTTCAGCCTTCCACAGAAAGCCCAGAGCTTGAGATAACACCCCTCTCTGAGCCCGGCTTCCCAGATTGTAAGGCTGCACTTTGATACCTCATACAATCATTCGCTGCTGACACTGTTTATCAAACTGCCATCCAAGCTCCTAAATCTACAATTAGAGATTTCTAGGCTCTCTGCAAGACATACAGCACAAATCCTCTTGCCTGTTTAAAATCCCAGCATGTAAAACAGTTGAGTGGGTTGAAGGTGATACAAAGTGATATAAAGTGAATTTTGAGTTGGGTTAACATGCTCAAGGGGTTTATGGCTCCAGGGAATTGTCATCTTTGCCTGGGGGATCTGTTGCATTCATTGAGATTTCTAAAATGCATTCAAGAGACTGGGCTAAGGGGATAGTACAAATCTAAATTATTCCCTCCATTTTTATATCATTATAAAAGTTGTTTTCATTCCATACCCAGACAAATGGATCTGGGCAATGAGGGGCAGAAGCAGCCTTCTGTTGAACAGAAATTATGGCAAAAGGTATGAATGTGCAAGTTTTACAGCCCACTGGGAAGTCAAGCCCACGGGAGCTGGGGAATCATCCCTCCCAGCCCCAATTCAGCGGCCAGTGCAGCCCCAGGATGCTGCGGAGAAGAGACCTGAGCAAAGCTCCCCTGGATCACACCTGTTGGATATCTCCCAGCTCTTCCAGGTATGAATTTGCAGCCTGAACCCAGTACAAAAGCTCTGTGTTGTCCTAGTTTTTCTCTCCCTAGAAAAACATGACAATTCTTTGGATCTTCTCCGCCCTCTGCAGCACCACCAGCTGAGATCAGCCATGTTTGCTGCTGACTTGGGACACTTCTGTGTCTCCCCCCACTCCAGCTACCACAGCAGGACAGACATCGGCCCTCCTTCCCTGGCTGGATGTGCCTGCGGGCAGCCCTGGCTCAACCTTTCCGTTGCCAGGCCAGGAGACACTCCTGGGGCTGAATATCAAAGACCTCCTGCAAGTGTTAGCCAAAGAGCACAAACAAAACCTAAGGAGAAGTCACAGCAGTTTCCACAACAAGAAGCTACCAGCGGTTAACAAAGGATAAAAGCAAATAACCGAGCCCCCAGTTCCTTCCATCGGCACCACCCTGAGCAGGACGGTGTCCATCGCTGCTGGAATCAAAGCCTTCCTCTCCATTGTTTCCCCAGCAGCGAGGACAGTCTGCGATCCTCTGCCACTGCAGAGATGGATGAAAGCAACCCAGGGTCCCACGTAATGGGACCCCGGGCTCCTGCAGCTGCTGTGGCTGCCCCGCGGAGCTGCAGCAAAGCCCCTCTCTCAAAGCAGGAGGCAGAGCCAGGCTCTCTGTGTCCTGTCCCAGCCCTTCGGCCCCTGGAGCACAGCTTGGGGCTATCACAGCTGCTTTGCTGCAGGCTCAGGAACATCCACAGCCCAGCACAGCTCCTCCAAAGTGATGTTCACAATCCAGTGAAGTGTTGCTACTCCAAAATCCTTGTCCTTGCGGATACCTTAACCCGTCCTTTCAACACTTGTCAGAGGGCAGAGTCCTGTGACAGATCCCATGTAACAACTCCAGGAGCATTGCGTTTCCATGCTTCCCCTGACCAGCTGGAACTATTTACCATCCTCTCCCTGTTTTACACAGAGCTCACTGCTCCTATTCTTAATACTCCTCCCTCAACAACTCCCGGAGGTCACTTCCAGAACCAGGCTGGAGGAACCTTTGATCCAATGCAGCTTTATGTTTATTAAGGAAAATTAATGACTGAGTCAGGAAAAACTATTCTCACTTAATCACTTTTTTGTTGCCTTGTCTATATGAAGAGGCACAGACAACAGCCCACTGGTGTCCCCATCTAACTTTGCAAGGCTGCAAATCTCCTCTGCATCATCCACACTACCAGGAACTTTTTCCAAGACAGACTCCATCAATGGCAATATTCACAACAAGGCCAAAGGAGAAAGTAGCTATTGAATAAGGAATTAAATCTCCATTCACCATTACCAGCAAAAGCAAGATTTGCCATGCATGGACTGACTTTAGGGGAGATTCATAACCTAAATGGGGCTTTTCATGAGAAATCCACTTAGTATTCCTCTAAAATTCCCAGAGGGTTAAATCCCCCACTCCTTCATCTTGTTCAGGATGAAAGAATGCCAGGTATGTGGCAGGAATCTGGGGTGAGAGGAGGAGCCGGGTATATTTTAACCAAGCTGTAGAGTGGGAAAAATAAACTGATCTGAGGATGAGGATGAGGATAGGAATTGTATTTCCCAGAGCGAAGAAGCAATGCCAGAAGCTACGCATCATGGTAATGCACATGCTTAACCCAAGGGACACAAAACAAAGTTTAAAGGTGACAAAATAAGCCCCAAACCTGCCACATTTAGAAATCAAAGGTGCTTTTCCTAAAACCAGACAAGCTATGCAAGATGTTATGCAAGAAGCTCTCTAACAGCTCAAATCTAGCACTGGCACCTGGCATCGACCCTGTGACAGCCCTCCTGGTGCACACAGTGGAACCCCAGGGACGTGCCATCGTGGATATGTCTAGGAAAAGTTTGGGACCTTCTTAGGGGATTTTGCCTCTGAAGCACTGATGCTGTATTAGCTGATGGCTTCTGGATCAGGTGGATTTATCTAAGTGCAGGGCATGAAATGCTGGAAGGCTGCTGGTGCTCAGTGTGAGAGGGGTGACAGGGAGGTCACCCCTGAGGAGAAGGGGCCTGTGTGCCCCAGGGGTCTTCTGATCATTCTAGCAGCAACTGAGTTATTTGTAAAACTGTGTGAAGGAGCCCTGTGAAGCCCCCAAAGCAGAGCAGGAAGAGCAGACCAACAGAACTGTTTCTTACCTGGATGCAGTTGGGCTGCTGTTCAAATGCAGAAACAGGCGTCAGTGAGGCAGGTCAGTTTTATCTATTACTATTCTCCTTTGAAGAGGGCAACAATCCCTGAAGAACACAATCTCTGCATTAAAATCCTTAGTGGAAAGACAGGACTACCCAAAAATTGTTTGCACAGACTGAACTTTCTTCCAAGCAAGCTCTGACAAGGCAGCCGGTCCCCAGACTCTCATGCTTGTACAGAACACGGAGTGAAAGGAGCCTGAAGAACTCTTGGCAAACCATGCTCAGGGTTTCAACCATTTAAACCTGAGTTTTATTGAAGCTGCTGCTCAGGATAAGCTCGCTTTCTGCACAAAGCTGTGGAAGTGAGCACTGGGAATCAGCACAGCTGCTCTGTGCCTGACATACCCAACCGGGGTTGAAATCCCACCATATGACTCTGGGGATAATGTTAAATCCATTACAGCATTCTCCCCTCCCCTGCTCATCCCACACAGGCTTTCAAAACTTGTGGTTTATGACTGGCTGCTAGAGGATCATTGCAGGCTGTCTCCAAAGGGATAATCCTAAATTTTAAGTGACAGTTCACGGGCATCTCTTTTTTCTGAAATGCTGTCTTACATCACATTAAGTATTTCAGAGATTAATAACTGGAGCAGAGAGTTCTAATCTTGGTGTCCTAGCAGAGATTTAGCAAAGAACGGCTCGTGTTTGAAGTTACTGTGGCACAGGAAACATAAGAAGCCTTGAAGCCTAAAAGTGAGGCTCGTCAGCAGCTCAAACGGAAATCTGGGACATGGAACACCTGATGGATGTTTAGTCTCCTGGGCTCCTCACTGACGTGGTGTTTCCACTCAGAGCAGGTCTTAGGGACCCTGTGAAAGGTGGGACCCAGTTTGAGCTCTCTTTTAAATAGACCAAACTCACCACTCCTGTTAAATTGCAGCTTGTACTTTTTGTATTCTTTGACCTGAATTAAGTGATAACAGAATTGTATAATATGCTTACAGTTGCTTTGAACTTAATGTACTGAGGACCAAACAGGAACCACTTAACCATCTCAAGACTGGCAATTGCACTTGGGCAGCTTGTGGGACACCTACCAGGACAAACACAGCACAGATTCCAGGGCTGCTGGCACAGTAGCTCACTCAACAGCAGCCCTACAATCACTTGGCAAAAGCCCTCACAGCATCACTTCAAGTTTCCTGTCCACAGAAGCATTATTTTTCCTCCTAGTGCTCCTCATACAACCAGAAGTCCCATTAAAAAGGAGCCAAGCAGGTGCCTATTCCCTGCTCCCCTCTCAAGTGGCAGAAGCCAATGTACAGAAGACAGAGATCAAACCCCTTTCAGTTTTGGACAGCCCTGTGCCAGATAGATGAACAAATTCTTCTGCACATGGATATGAGAAAACCTTGCCACAAGTGTCACAATGGTGAAGCTCCAGGACTCCACCAGTACCATAAAAAATAACACCTTTGTGTCCTCCTGCAATCGGTACCACACACTCCTTCTATTTGAATCCTGCCAGCATGAATGCTCATGTACCATCACAGCCAAATCATTACCAGGGAATGAATTGAAATGGGTACAGTTAATCCCACTCTGCAATGTTCACAGTTTTCATGATGTTACTCCAAGAAACTGAATGCCCACCAGCACACTCAGAACAGCCTTTGACCATGATCACATTGTCCAAGTTCATTACTTTCTCCAGCTATCACGGAGATAAAGTAACAAATTAACAGCTAATATTCAGGAGATTTTAAGATTATGCTTCCTTAAATCTGTTGAAGCGGCTGCTCTGGCATCTCTGTACAGAATTAGACAGCTCCACTTTGATTTAATGCAAGAGAAGTGGCTGGCTCAATTTAGCCAAACGTTTAGAATTCACATAATCACCCACTACAGGTGCCCTTTCAGGCCTTTACCCTGTGACAGTTTTATGCACAACACACTTATCTATTCAGTAGCCAACACCAAGTATCAGAACAGATTTCCATACCTTGAGTAGCCACTCTGCCTAAAGTAGCTAAAGATGTGTCAGAAAGGGGTCAAATAGCGGTGGGACATCACTTACTCCACTCCAGGTCACTGAGATCAGAAAAGACACGTTGGGGTGTAACTTTGCCCTGTTTCGGCACAGCACAGTTTTTCCACATTACCACCCATAGAATTCCCTTAATGGTCCTGAAAACTGCCTCCAGGCAGCCAGGGATAGGATGAATAGTCCAAACTGGTCATCTGGAGGCAGAGAGCTGCCTTCTCCTCCTCCCCTGCCCAACAGCCTGTCAGGAAAAGGCCAAAGGTCCACCAAGACCTGTATCCCACCTCAGTGACCAGTGCTGGGTGCCCCAGGAGCTGTGTATGAGAGCAGGTCTGCAACAACCCCTCCCTCACGTGCTCGCTGAAGAACATGCACTGCAGGACCTCGATGCACAGGCGACACCTCAGTTTGATCACAGACCTTGTTTGACCACAGATTTCTGGGCAATACGTTTGGAATTCAAAAATGTGTGTATTGCACCCTGTGGCAACAACTTCAGCACCGACAAACACCTCATGTTCTTTGCTTTGAATCTGCCAGGTGATAACTTACCTTCATGCTCTGCAGCCCTTAGGGACAGTAAATCACCAACTCTACACCTTCTTTATACCAGTGATATAATCTGGATATTTTCCCTATAGTCTTACCTTTTCCAGCTTTTGCCAAAGTGATGGAGTCTGTTTAGGTTTCAGTTCAACATTAAGTATTGACTATTCTTTCGGGAATGCAACTGCAAGTTGTTCAGTGCAACAACTGAATCCTTAGTCAAATTTAAGCTGGAGTACATTGTACACTAGGACAGGGGCCTGGCTGCAAAGTTGTGTTTGCAAGCAAGGTATGACCAATGCTGCAGTCTCTAAAGAGTCAAATCACTAAAACACATATGTTAATGGTAAAGCAAAAAGTTTGCTTTATTGCTAAATCAACTTTTGATCAAAAAGTTCCATCAAAGAGCTGCCCTGCTCAGCACCACTGCTGTAAAACCACTTCAGGACTGCACAAGACCTGGCAGTCCCTGTGGACTGTGCTTTATGGAGGATTGTGCCTTTATGTGACCAGTCCAGTGTCAACGAAGTCATCGGTATCACCACCGACAATGAAACCACTTACTGCGTGGTGCTTTAGCAGAACGAGTGTAGCACGAAGGAGATCAAACAGCCCACAGAGCAGGAGAAGAGGCTCAGCCCCTCGGTCCTGCCCGACATGTCCTGACAGAGGATCGCTGCGATGAGCGAGGGGGACCCCTGCTGGGCTGCCTCGGTCCAATACAGCCCTGCCGCGGGATCAAGAAATAAAACCAGTATAAAACCAGGACATTTAATAACATTTAAAAAAGCTGTAACACATACACTCTCAAAACCCCCTGAGTCTTACGACAAGAGTTTATAAGATGGTGTTTCCTCTCTCTGTGCTGCTGTGTGTGAGCAGCACTGAGTGCTGTGAGCACTCCAACCGTTCCAGGTGACACCCAGCGTGGCCTGTCCTCCTCCTCCAAGGGCCTGGATGGGATCCCAGTGTTCCCGAGCACCAGGGACGAGCTGTGCCCTCCTGCACACCTGGTCAGTGCCAAGGACAGGGCTATCCCTGCTCCCCTGTGCCCGAGGCCAGCGTTCTGCTGGGCGCTGCCACCTCTGCTGCCCGCGCGGCTTGCTTGGGAAGGCGAATAGGGACATAGACGTTGGAAGCACAGTGTTCCTTGAGGTATTCTCCTCCCTTTTCTTCATAGTCCTTCCTGGTTATCCAGCCTTCCTCACGGTTCATGTATTCCACTGCCCAGTCCCTAGCCCCATACCAGGCATCCAAAACAGGGCTGGAAGCAAGGTGAACCTGGATGGAAGGAAAATTTTAGAACAGCAATGTCAGTTCAGCACAGGAGAGAAAGATCTTTTTACCCTGATTGCAGAAATAAAGGCCTTTTTACCCTGACTGCAGCAGTAAAGACAAATCACTGAGCTTCAGAAGTCTGAGCTGATTACTCAGTGTCTCTGGGGAAGAAAAAAAGTTAGGAATGGGTTTGGAGCCCATTTTCACCTTGGAATCAATTCCTAAGAAATCAATCTGAAAATTTTCAGCCAAACATGCTTCTGTGTGCTTGTCCCTTTCGCAGAAGCAGATTTTCCTCTTCCCTACTCTCTCTACTGACTTCAGAAAGAGCAACTGTATCTTTGCTTAACCTGCATCTTCTCAGGTCAAAACAGCTGTCTACAGTGTCTTGTCATAAACCACTCCATTCCCATGCTCTAAGGACACCTGCTCTGCACCTCACCCAACCCGGATTACTTCTGAACCCAAATGAACAAGCTGTTCACACAAACATAATGTCAACACACACACCTGAAAAGATGACTGGAATGGCCTCATTTCCAGGAGTTCCTTCTGGACTCTGGCTTTCAGTCCAGGGTACATCATATTTCCACCAGTGAGAAAAACATTCTGGACGAGAACAGCTTGTTGCTCCTTTGAATACCTACGAGGAATAAAAACAACTTCAGCCTTTCTCACAAGGACATCTCCCCTATGAACTGTAACAGCTCTGGGAAGTACTGATACCTTGCCTCAGGATTCACAGAGAAACTTCATTTCCCTAGCATGAAAAATTGTGTTTGTTTTCTGGAAATTCAGGGGGTGGCAGAAGAAAATCCTGAAAGCACTCAGTGGACTGTACTCCATAAATCAACAACAGAATTTCTACCTTCTTTCCAGGGCAAGAATTCTTACCTTTCAGAAAATGAGATCTTGCATGTTCATACAGTTCAGAGGCAAAATCTTGCCAGTGCTAATTTGTCTGGAAACGGCCAGCAAGTGTGCCCACATCATAACTTTAAAATGTTACCCCTGATTTTGCTCTCCCAGAGACTGCCAATGGGATGGATATTTACAAGGGTTTGTTTTTTCCCTCTGTAACAGGTTGGACCAGAGATCTCCAAAGTGGGATCTGTGCAAGACAATCCAGTGGGGTGCAGGAAGAAGGTATTTTTTGTACCATTAACAAATAAATTTAAATAGTGTCTATTTCACCTTTATCTCATGCTTTTAATTTCTATTTTTGTGTATGTTTTAAAATGTTCACAATTTATTCATTCAGCAGTACCTATATGTAATTTATAAACAGATATCTATTAGAGGTGTATGCTCAAAAATTTTTTACTGAGGGAGTAATTGATCAAAAAAATTTATAGATCCACTGACTTAAGACAAGCAGAGTTACCTGCGACTTTCAGAACAGGAAGACATGTCTAGTCTGCAATGCTCCACTCCGCCAAAAAGAACTATTCCAACATATTTTCTCAAATTATTGCTAAAAACCCAGTATTTTAAAATCTGATATCTGAAGTAAGCAGTTTGTAAACTTACCTCTCAAGGACATATTGCATGGTTTCTGCTATACCAGCCTGGTCTTCCCCTATTAGGGAGGGCTGGAACACAATCTCTGGAGCCCTGATTCTTTCAGTGCCAAGGAAAAGCTGGTGGTACTCTGCCAAGTTAAACACGGGCTTTGAAAAGATGAGATTGAGAAGTAGTGGGTAATTATGTTAAAGAGCAGTAATATTCCAGAATAAGAACATTTTCCAAAATTTTGTTCTAAAAACAGATGGTAATGCTCTCACAGAGGAAAAAAATGCTGTAAAATATTCCCAAAGACCAAGGAAGCTAGACCTGTCTTATAAAATTCATTCTCCATTGTGCCACTAAAGCTCTACCTCACAAGTTGGAAGCTGTGTCCACTGGGATGAGATATCAGGTTATGGATCACAGACAAAAAAAACTTGAGCAGGACTTTTTTTCCTAATAACATGATACTGCTACAACAGACATTGCCTGCAGAGTGAACCAAGTGGTTCATGGTCTAAACCACCAGCTAAGACTGCAGCTCTGTTCAGGCAGTTTAAGAATCTCTTCCAAGAGCAGGCAAACAATGTTTGCACTGGGAAAAATGTTAGCAGACCTGCTGGATAACTGGGATGCAGAAACCTCTGGCACAAGGTATAGACACAGAAGTCAAACCTGTACTGCAGCAACAGGCTTCTCAACTTCAGGCTGTTCCTCAGCAAATAAAGGTTCAAACTCATTAATACTTTCCATATCCTCCAGTGACTGTTCACTGCCCAATGGATCCAAATCTGGAGTCTGGAAACAGAGAAAGTATATTATGGTAGATTAGCTCAGGTGTGCTGGGCACATGTGACTGCAATTCATGTGTCACATTTGGAAAACTCAGTGCCAATTTTATCAAATCTCAACTTTTTAACATGCCTGAAAACAAATATGCCCAGAAAATAGAAGTTAAGACAGACATTCACTCAAAGCACAAAAATCAAACACTTCCAATAAATTTGTCACAATGGTAGCTCAAAAAAAATCAAGGCCTTAGTCTGCCAGGATTCCAGGCAGCCATGTCCTAAATATAACACATTAAAACCTGGTAAAATAGCTTTTTATACTGGTGAAAACTTGGTGCTCTCCCAGCACCTCTAACTGCACTATAATTACCATTAAATTACCTATTCTGTTTGTGTGGAACTGGAAAACAAGTATTTGCCAGCTACAAAGCCACCACACAACTTCTGACAGTTTCAACCACCTACCATTTGCTCACAGGATGCACCAAAACCCCTTTATATTTTACACAGATGCGAAGCTCTTTCCTAATGAAAAGCATCACTCAAAGTCCTACAGGACTCCTGTTGTGAGGTTAGCAACAAATTCTTAATTATCTTTATTTTTTGCATTGCAATGTTACCTTTAGGATTTTGTTGCCAAATATTTATTTTGGTTATTTTAAACTTCAAACATCTGCAGCAGTGACTAGAAGCTCATCTAGCAGGATGAGCTAAAACTAGATCCTTTAAAACATTCTTAAGTATCTATTTTATATTCACTTAAATAGAAGCAATTACTCAAACTGAAGTTTGAGCAGAGTTCATTGTTACAGCAAACAAATGCAGTCACACCTCAAGTTCTCCCCACCACTCCTGCTTTGTTAAATCCATTTCTTTTTACATTTTTAAAGAAAAAGACAGTAACAGAAAGAAATACTGAATTCTGCTGCAGACTTGGCACAGACCCTGGGACAACATAATTAGCCTTTAGACTCCTTTACATGCCAGAAGGATGGCCTGTCTAAAAATGGATTTGGTGGTAACTGGAGGTGCTCTCACAAGCCAAAGACCAAACAAAAACACTCATGGATTCATTCCAAGGTCTGTGGTTACACCTAGTAAAGAGGAGGAGTTTGGGATCCGTGTTGGAACTTTGGCACAACCACTGAGCAAAATTACAAGAAGCTGGTAGTCTTTGAATTATCTTCTTCTAGAACAACTTCTCTTGACAGAAGGCAGAAAAATGCTTTACCACAACGGTAAAATTATCATCTCCCTGAATTTGCTCAAAAAACAATCATTTTGATTGTTACACAAACTCTACTGATAATCACATAATCCCAAAATGGTTTGGTTTGGAAGAGACCTCAAAGCTCATCTCATTCCACCCCCCTGCCACAGGCAGTGACACCTTCCACCTTCCAAGCCACATCCAACCTGGCCTTGAACACTTCCAGGAACGGGGCAGCCTAAATATGGATGGGTAACCTAAATATGGACCTCTCCTCTATGCTTCAGTTTTCTGTTTTCCTCTCTGCCTTTTTTGTGGCAGTGGACATACCATACTTAGGATGGAAAAAGTCCTGTCAGAAACGGACTTGTGAAGAAAATGAAGAAAACAACCCAAATGCCATAAAAACAGAGGTTTTTAATGTTGTTTAAACATGTTTCAAAATGGCTTTTTAGAGATTTTGCCAACTCACTGTCCCCTTCCCAAGACCACTCTCAACAACTGTCATTCCAATGCAGGAATGTCCCAGGAAGATATCCGGGAGACTTCTCATTGGCTTTTTTAACCCCTTCCCCTGTTTGCTATTGGAAGATTCTGTAAACCCCTTGAGAGCTCTTATTGGTGATTTTACAATCCCCCTAAAACTCATATAAACCTGTACCCCACAATAAACTTCCTCTTTCGCTCGTCCCTCTCCTGTGGTCTGTGTGCAGCTCACTGTGGGCTCCCAGGCCATGTGGCAAGGGGGGCAGGGGGAGAGCACTTTCCCCCTCCAGGTAATGGGCTAAAATCCAAGGACCTGGAGCTTCCCTTCTCCAATTTAGCTGTCGCATAAAGGTGCATTTAAAATGGATCTTTTTTACTGTTTACCTAAAAAATTGTGAATTAATATATCTGCATTACACATAGCAATTTCCTGACTAAAAAGGATTTAAGCTCACAGTGCCTAGGTAGTGACAACCCAAAAAGGACTAGCCATGCTGAATAACTGCACCATAGGAACAAAATGATTGAGCAGAAATAAAGTTTTGAAAGTAACCTACATGTGAAAAGTACTGGTATCTGACACTTTGCTTTCTCTCCCTGACTTCAGCCTACTCAGTGGTGTCTCTCTCTGTCAACTCCAGACAAATCCCATAACACTTTGCTGCTGGACAGCAAAACCACAGGTCTCATACTTGTAATTCTACACCTCATTTTTCCCCTAGGACAATCACAGGGTAGCTGTGTAACCTCAGGGTGGATCAATGTGGCTTTTAGATCTGCAGGTTATCAGACTGTTCTTTTAATGTGCTACTATACTTTTTTTTTTTTACAGGATAACTCTTTTAAAATCATTGAAGTTAAACCAGTGCACAGCTAGAGTAACACAGAAGCAAAATGTAAGTTAGGGTTATAAGTCAGCAGCTATAACATATTGCTATTCCTTTTGTTAGATAGGGGCCAAAGTTAAACTACTAGAATGTTGAAATACTCAGCAAAATGTGAATTTCTTTGTGACTGTCTCCAGTGGACAGCGTTGTCCACTGATAGAAACCAGACTGAACACAATCTGTTCTGCCTGTTTAAGTGAAGCAACTGTTTGCACTACACATTGAGAAGCAATTATCTAACAACTGCTGACAGCTCTTGGGCACACGGTCCCATGTTTAACCAGCTGCTGCAATTAATGTGCCTTCATTTCCATTATTGTGTGGATTATTTAGCAGCTAGTGACCTTCCATTAAAATTGATGCTATAAATTAGACTCAGAATACTTTATGAAAGCTATAAAAAACCAAAGGTTTTACTTGGGGTGTTAGTTCCTATATTTTTAGAATATAAACTAGCTCTAAAATATCTCTCTATTGAGATTAATGTTTTAATGAGATTAAAATGTGAAAACTTAAACATGAATTTCAGAATGTTCTCAGTTTTTACTCACAGGGTCAGATAAAGCCCACAACATTCCAAATGAAAAATAATTAAAAGAAAACAAAAAAAAAAAGGTAAATGCATTTAACTGGAAAGCCTTTTTTTTCCTCAGTAGGCTTCTGTAAAAATTATATTTTTCTACACTGAGAAGAAGTGATTACAGAGGAGTTGCTTTCTGTTCTGTCTCTATAAAGCTACTTATCTGAACAGAAGTTTTACGTAAGGTAATGTAAGCTACACACAATGATGCTTACCTAGTTGTACATTCAGCAATCACTTCCACCTAGGCAATTATGAATCAACAGTTTAATCTCTTTAGGTCTCTGCTATGTGGGACCTGAATATCAAACTGGGAAGGACAGCCAAGACAGGCAGTGCAGGGTTGGTGAGGTTGGAGGGATTTTAAACAGCAGAGTAAGTGTGATTTTGTTAGGCTTTTTTTGGAGAGGCAGAATACATTGCAGAAGGGTTTGGGAGCTAGAAGTGAGCTCTGATCATTGGTTCCAAGGGTGAATTATAATGTAGTTACACGGGAACAAGTAGGAATATGAAGTTGTGGATCTTGTTTGAGAAAAAATTGTGTGGCAAGGGGACAAGGTAGGAAAGGACAGAAACATTTTTTCTCCCAAGTGTCAATAACCAGAAACACTACTGCCGCAGCCACTGCTTTAGGAGTTCCTGGGTCTTGCCTTTCTGTAAGTATGCTGCCCAAAACTAAAGGTGTTATTCTGAGTTAGCATTACCCCTGAATGGTAGTATAACCACTTTGTGTGCCTTCTGTACAATGTGCCTCAATGCACCATACGATACCTTTTTTAGCAAAGATACATCACCTCCTGTTTCTCATCAGGTCTAATCACAAACTGAATGGATTTCTTTCTTCACTCGCCATTGCCCAGTGATTTATCTTCCCTTGTATATTTATGCATTTGTTTCCTCTTTACTTATTGGAAAGTTATCCCCACTAAACATCATTTGAGGTTATTTCCCCATTCTTTCATTTTTGCTGTGAATTGTAAACTTTTCCATCAAAGGTTCTGCCATTCCATGTAGATGAGATGCATTGTGAGCACCATGGAGGACAAGGTATGCAATATTTGGAAGAAACTCTATAGACAAATTTAATTACTGGAACTTACAGGGCTGGCAATGGCATCCATCAAGCTAGTTGCAAGGACAAAATCAATCATTATCAAAATCTTCATTTCAGAAGCTGTGAATTAGAGGAACAAATGAAATAGTAGTTAACTTAAACTTTAAAACTAAGTATTTACACTTGACATCTTAAATTTTATTCAGAAGAGTCTATTTAACCTATAATTCCTTTCTTTCAAATCATAAATATAATGTATATATAGGCTTCATTACAAATGTCTAAAATAGTCTGATAAAATACAACTTCAAAACCCAGTAAAATTAGAATTTATTCTTTTAGGCCACTTTGTATCAGAGCTCTCCATACATTTTAGAACAGCTATTCAAGATTCAATATTCTTTGTTGGTCCTTTAAATTTGTGAGAAAGCTCTCTGTTATAAACTAGTAATTAAAATCTGAATTTGGCTAGTTGTCCTTGAACTAAAGATTTGTGCAACTTTTGTGTTCCAGGAGAGGGTCAAGATAATTCTACTGTTGTAGAGTAATTTGGGGGGAAAATGCATAATAGTTATCAGCTTTTATTCTAATGGTTACAAGGATAACAGCTGATAGGTATGGATATTTTGTATTGTATGACCCATAGCATTTTAAACCCCCTTGTTTCATATGGAAATTATTTTACATGCTAAAACAATCTTGTTTCCATTGTATCTCACTGCCTTGCAAACATTAGCTGATGGAACTTCACCATTTTTTGTAAGGCTTTTCAGCTCACAGACAAGAAACCAAGGCCTCCAATTACTAAAATATTTACATGGATATTCTGAATTAATTACTTAAACTGCTGTCATGGTTTGGTTCTTGGAATTTTACCTTCCCCTTGCCCCATTGTGGGTGTGGGGGGAAGAGGAATTAGGTAACTAGGTAACCAAATGGCCTATACAAGAGAGCCAGCACAGCTGCATTTTATATGTTAATGCCTCGATTTGTCTCCAGGGAAACAGAAGGGTCTTGTAAAGTGGGGAGTAGGTCTGGAGGTTTTTCAGCAGCTGGGGGGGTGGGCAGAGCTGCCGGGAACAGGGGAGCTGCGGGGAGCTCAGAGTTTGTGTTCTTGGTAACTGAACTGCCGCAGTAGTTGGGACTCTTTGCCTGGATCTCTATCAGAAAGGGATGAGGACCATACCACAGCGCAACTCAGCCAGCAGGAAAGCGTGAGTTTCCAGCATTTTGGGGAGCTGTGAACTTTTTTTTTTCCCCCCTTCCTCCCCTCTCGGTGGGGGAAAGGAGGCCACTGTCTCGGTCTCCGGCACTTGGAAGGTCTGTGTCCCACGCGGCGACTGCCAGCGGTTCAACAGCGCCCCCTGCCGACTGACTCAAACAACTGCAGGCTCCACATCTCCAGCGGTTCAACAGCGCCTCCTGCTGA
>JAWMRA010000050.1:3682824-3707292 GCA_035584735.1 Pseudotriccus pelzelni | reverse complement strand
TTTTTAACCCCTTCCCCTGTTTGCTATTGGAAGATTCTGTAACCCCTTGAGAGCTCTCATTGGTGATTTTACAGTCCCCCTAAAACCCATATAACCCTGTACCCCACAATAAACTTCCTCTTTCGCTCGTCTCTCTCCTGTGGTCTGTGTGTCGCTCACTGCGGGCTCCCAGGGCCACGTGGCAGGGGGGCAGAGGGGGAGCACTTCCACCCTCCAGGTAATGGGCTAAAATCCAAGGACCTGGAGCTTCCCTTCTCCAGTTTAGCTGTCGCACTTTTTTCCTGAGCAAAGGCTGCCATAACTAAAAGAAGCTCTGTTTTATGTGACTTGAAAGGCAATTATAAGCACATGCACAAACACCTTAGACCACCTCTTCGAAACAGCTGTGTGCTGAGCCTGTGTTAGTCCAGCAAAGCAGACAAACAAGCTTCTCATCTTCAAGATAACTCCAACAACCAAGTGTAGCAATTAACCTTTCATTAAGTAAACAAAGCAGAACAGGCTGCTTAATTGCACCAAAAAAAAGCAGCATGAAAGCAAAAGGTTGGTTGTTTACCATAAAGTTCTCTGCACCCGAAAGGGAAAAACAGAAAGGAAAACAAATACTGTTTTTAAGAAAAAGCCTGATGGGTTCTTCTATATCTTTAATATAAAGGCTACTAATAATTAAGGATGGTTGTCTCAGGACGCTCTTTCTGAAAAGAGAAGCAGTTGCCAACTCGACACTGACTTGCAGCGTGTCAAAAGCTTAGTTCACCACCAGAAGTCTGAAGGGACCCATTTTCAAGCATAGAAACTTAATTCTCTCAGAGGTAAGACAGGGATTAACTTGGTGAAAACGTCATACCTCTGGTTTGCTGTCCACAACATCTACTTCAATATTGACTTCTGACTGTAGGATTTTCTGCTTTGTTTGTTCAACAGACACACTCAATTTGTTGATGTAAGACTGAAGTTCTTCTGCAGAGTCCATGTTCAGCTCCACCAAAGCTTTGTGGAATTGATCCATTTGACCATCTTCTAAAAGTTCCTGCAGACAGATCAGATGTGATGAACAAGACAGGGTAATCATAACTATCTGTCAACCATGCGTGCACAGACACTCTGCCCTCATTACTAGATATTATGATACATACACTTTGGCAGCACTCAAAATATTTCCCAAACGAAGTGCTGTTCAGAACCTGAAAGCACCCTCTGTGTCAGTAGTCTCTCCCTGTTATCTCACAAGTAACCTTGGCAAGCTCCTATCAGAAAACACCCAGGACAGTCACAGCTTCTTTACAACGACACGTAACCTTCTGATACAGCTCCAAGGGCAGCCTGCCCTCCTCCCAAAATATCATGTGAAAACTTGGCCTCGGTTACCTGTACATACAGCAACCTGTCCAGCCTCTCCTGGTCAAGCTGCAGCTTCTCTTCTCGACGACGTGCGTTGAGTTCCTGAAGTCGCCGTAACTGCTGCTGCCTTTTCTCCTGCTTTTCCTCGGATGTCAGCGTGCTCCCCAGCAGCTTGTTGGAGAAAGGCAGCTGCATCTTGTGCACATTGTTCTCATAGTACTCTGGGCACCGCCACTTCTGGAGCTCTGTTTTGAAAGTAAGGTAACTGTTTTGTCAGCTGAAGGCAATGTATGTTGTACACACTCCATGCAGAGGATGAAAGGTGATGAAAGAAGGCATGAAATAGTCCACCCTAGAATTTTGTCACCTCTTGGTAGCTGCCCCCAAGCTTGGCTACCCCCTCTGGTCACATACTCAGTGCAGGTGGTTCTTCATGCTCTGATCTCCAGGAAACACCAAGCACTAACAGGTGGAAGTGCACACTAAAGTCTCTTCTCTCCTTCCAAGGAGGAGCTCTCATACATGTTTAAGGACTCGTGCAGGCTCATTCACGAGTGACAAATTTAAGAACACACTTCTCTTCAACCACTACTTCAGATGACACTTACCACGAAAATTGTAAAACTTACTGAATTCACAAAAAGTCATGAGAAATATCCTGTGCAATTTTGGAAACCTTAATGCAGATAAGAAATGCAGCTAGATGCAGAAATCCTAACCAATTTAAAGGGGTTTTAAAAGGATAAAGTAAACAATAAGTTCACTGTAAATTATTGTCCTCTGAAACAATACCAATTTTTATTCACAAATAAATTTGAACTAATACAGATTATTTTCGGTAGTAGTTCAATTTTATTTCTTAATTTTAAATTTGAAAGCTTTGTTAAGCATGAGGCAGGTTACCAGAAAGACAGCTACAAAGATAGTAATACAGCAGTACAATATGTCTGGTAGAATCCTAGCCAACTTGAAAACAAGGGATGTAGAGGACAAACTAAGTGTGGATGAACAGTGTCTGTACTAAATTACTCTGGTTTTTACCTTCTATGTAGTCCTCTGCAATGTAGCTGTGCTCGTGCAGGATTTCCTCCATCCGGCTGAGTGTGATGGCTGCAAAATGCCCGGGATATTTGAGCTGCAGGAGCCGCTGCAGGTACACAGCAGCCTGGCACCCCCCCAGGTTGATGCGCTTGCAGTTCTTGGCATCCAGCCTCAAAATGCAAAGAAACACGGCTCAGAACGGAGAAATCCAGAAGAAATCCACATTAAACACACCTCCTGCTTACTTCAGTATTATTTAATTCCTCATATGGACAAGTAGACAGATGAATATTCACAGATAAATATTTCAAGATTCAGTTACCCCAGAATCTAACACACCTGCTTTTCTCAAACAGCAAAATCACTGCTGTGTTTACTGCAGATGTTTTCTGAAAGGCTCAGTTCTGCTTTAAAAAAACCCCAAATACTAAATAATTTTGTTCTGTTTAACAAGGGAAGTGATGGTTAGCAGAGCTAAAAGTAGTTCTTTAACCTTTGCAACATTTTACGGTTGGCCAGGTGCAACCCTTGAAAACATGAAGCATTTACCAGATCTAATAAAGCCATTGCCTGCAGTAGTGATTAAAGAAAAAGAAGAAAAATAAAAAAGATAAAGAGCAATGTAGCTGAATAACCAGAATGATAAAAGCCTCAAGAACTGCAGAAGTCTCACAGAGCACTTTATTTTGTCCCAAAGTTGCTTTAAAACCTATGTTTTTTAATGCCTGATTTCATTTGGGGCAGATATCCCCTTCTACTTTTGGAAGTACAAATTTAGGCATGAGTAGCAACTAAAAATACAAAGACAGTACTGCTTCTTCAATTCAACAGAACTTAGTAAAATCTGCAGACCTGCTTTTAAGTCATCAGTATAAATTAAGACCTGGTAGAAGCTAATACTGCAGGGCTGGAATATTCAGTGCTGGAAAAATGGGTATTTGCATCACTTGAAAAATCAATGCCTGACAAAGAGAGGCTGCATGTAAGACACCAAGAACTCACCTGCCTTCCAAGACTGGCAGAATGTGTGTACACTGATACCCTGAGGATATCACCAAACCACTGCAGGGCCACTTCTGCCTCCTGTTGTGGTAAAAACTGTACAGGCTGTCCACACCATAGGACACTTTTGGCACTTGATAGCACTCAAAGAGCAGCTCAGACATCATTTGCCTTGAATACAGAGGGTTGCACACTGCTTCTGTCAGAACAATCGGGTGATCAACACAACCCTGGAAGAGACAAGGGAAAAGAATAATAACAAAGGTATCAAGGGAAATCCAGTTATCCTTGCTTCTTCTTTTGAACACAAGCAAGAACTCCTCCAAAACAGCCATGAGAAAGCACTTTATGTGCAGGCTGCTGATCATGTAAAATCATGTAAGCTAAATTATATCTAGTGCTTCAGGGAGGAAAAAAAATGTTGATGTTAATTCAACCAAAGAATAAATTCCTAATGGTGGAGGAGAATGGACTTTTAAAAGCATATACAAATTACTATTAAAAATCTAAGTAGACAAAATCTATGCAGTGAGAAGGTGAAGTGTGAGAGAAAGCCAGTGGAAGTCTAGTTCAGCACTGGGTAAAGTTTTCAGACTCGTGTTGTCACGCAGGCAAAAGGCTCCATGGCCTGAGGAGCAACTCTCAACACAGCTGGGTGTACAGGTGGTCAATAAGCACTACTAATAAGAGCATTACACAACACCAATAATATAGATTTATGTCCTTCTCAAAAGCTGATCCTGGATGCAGGTTCTCAGACATGACCTGACAGGACACTGCAGTCCAAGCCTTTCACCCTGCAGCTGAATCCTCCTCTTTTGCTTCACTACAAAACCATGAAGAAATGAAGAGCACAGCAGGGCTTCAAAGACACCCCTGGCTCAGTCAAGTTCACCTCACTGTCTACCCAGGCTGTATCTGTGAGGAGGGGGACAAGATATCCCAGGAGAGCCAGGGGAAATTCTACACCCCCAAATTCCCACTATGGACCAGCCACAACCTCCCAGAACCCCAAAATGGTTCAGCTTGGAACAGACCACAGTGGGTCAAGTGGTCCAACCTCCCTGCTCAAGCAGAGTCATCCCAGAGCACATGGCACAGGATTGCATCCAGATAGTTCTGGAATATTTCTAATGAGGAAGCCTTCACAGCCCCTCTGGTAAATCTATTCAGTGCTCGGTCACTGCTCGTAAAGTTCTTCCCCATGTTAAGGTGGAACCTCCCCCTCCACTCAGATTCCCCCCTCCCTGGGGCCGGCCCTGAAGAAAGTTACAGGAAAAATGAGACAACACTATTTACAGAAGCCTGGAGTGACAGGGCAAGGGGAAATGCTTTCAAATTGAAAGAGAGTAGGGTCAGATTAGGTATCGGGGGAAAAAAATTCTTGCCTGTGAGGGTGGGGAGGCCCTGGCACAGGTTGCCCAGCGAAGCTGTGGCTGCTCCATCCCTGGAAGTGTTCAAGGCCAGGTTGGACGGGGCTTGGAGCAACCTGGGCTAGTAGAAAGCGCCCCTGCCTGATGCAGGGGGGTGGAACGAAATGACCTTTAAGGTCCCTTCCAACCCAAACCACTACACGATTCCCGGGCAGCTCCAGCCCCTGCCCGGCGTTACCTGCGAGGAGACGCCGAGGCGCTGGAAGACGTGGTCGAGGAGCAGCTCCTGCAGCTCCAGCTGGACGGGCACGTTGCGGTCGAAAGGCGAGCGCAGCAGCCACCGCAGGGGTTCGGGGCTGCCCAGGTCGTTGCCCACCTGGGTCTCGGCGCCGGCCCCGCCGCGGGCCCCGCGGCTCCGCGCCGCCAGCGAGCGGAACCGCAGCAGCGGCTCGGCGGGCACGGTGGGGTCCGGGCAGCCCCATCCCGCCCGCGTCTGGAAGGAGCCGTTGTCGATGACGAGCGGCACGGGCTGAGGGCTCCGCACGGCCGCGCTCGGAGCCAGCACCGGGTCCGGGGCCCACCGCGCGTCCCGGAACGCGAACACCCGCGTGGGCGCCGCCATGGCGCCGCGTCCGGCCGGGAACGCGGCCCCACGCGGAGGTTCCGGGGCTGCCGCCCCCGCGAAATGTCGGAATTATCTTATTATCTTAAATCAGGGCGTTCCTTGGCGTGAGATCGTTGCGTGCTTTCGAGCCTAATCAGCAAGAAAGGAGACGTGAGCAGTGGGACAGGCAGCAGCCAGCACAGAATCATAGGATGTTAAGGGGTTGGAATGGACTTTAAAGATCATCCTGGCCCATCCCCTGCCATGAGCAGGGACACCTTCCACTGTCCCAGGTTGCTCCAAGCCAGGTCCAATCCGGCCTTGGACACTTCCAGGGATGGGGCATTCTTGATGATCCTTGTGGGTCCCTTTCAAGCCAGAATATTCTGTGATTCTGTATTTAATCTAAACCTGTAAGAGTGTCTTACCACCCTCACAGTAAATAATTTCTTCCTAATATCTAACCCAGTTTCCCCCTCTTTCAGTTTGTACCCATTACTTCTTGTCCTGTCGCTACAGCTCCTGATGAACAGTCCTTCTCCAGCTCCCTGTAGGCCCCCTTCAGACACTGGAAGGTTGCTGTGGGTCCAGGACAGGCCACAACAATGGTGAAGGGTCTGGAGCATCTAGCTGATGTGGAAAGACTGCAGGACTTGGGTCTGTTTAGTCTGGAGAAGACTGAGAGGGGATCTCAGTAATGCACATAAATATCTCCAAGGCAAGTACCAAGAGGATCGTGCCAGACCCTGTTCAGTGGTGCCCAGCGACAGGCCAAGGAGCAATGGCCATAAACTAAACCAGAAGTTTCACTTAACATGAGGAAGAACTTCTTTCCACTGAGGGTAGCAGAGCAATGTAACAGTTGCTCCTGGAGGGTATGGAGTCTCCCTGTTCCAGATGACCCTGCCTTGGTGGGAGTTTGGACTGGATGATATCCAGAGGTCCCTTCCAACCCCAACTGTTCTGTAATTCTGTGAAAGGAGACCTAATCAGTGCAACAGGCAGCAGGAGCATTGCCTACTCATGGACAGTGGGGTTGGATCAAGGGTTGGACTTGATGATCTCAGAGGTCTCTTCCAACCCAGTTAATTCTGTGATTCTATGATTCTGGGACATCCTGGAACTACCAAGCTTTAAGGATGTAGTAAATCAAGATGTTGATGTATGTCTGTGTATACACTGCTAACACAGCAAAATACTCAAGGTCCATGTGCTCTGCAGCTGACCTATTTTCATTGTAATGCTAAAAATCACACTTACATGTCAAAAAGACCCTTGCCCAGGTGAAGACCCTCTCCCTGAGCATGTGGAGAAGTTAGCTGGGGTTACATAACTTGTATGGGAATGACTGACCAATCGTAATAGAGCGTCTTTCCAATAACTTGGAAAGTTACTAACTCTGAATTAAAATAAATATATAAATAAATAAATAGAAATTACAAATAAATTAATTATAATAACATAATTATAAATAATACCACAGAAAGTCCAGTGGGGTTTGCTGGATTTATGGAACACACTGAGCACCCAGGTTTGCACAGCTCAGAAATAAATACTCAGTGCCTCTCTCAAATGTGTAATGGTTGTCTTGTTGCACACCTGGTAAAGGATCCAATTTTGTGGACAACCATCAAACACCACCATCCCACAGGGTGGGCTGTACCCCATCTCACTTTCAAACAGGGCCCCCCATCCTTTAAACCTGGACCGTGAAACCTCCCCATTGTCTTTGTGGAGGTGAAGCCCCCTGGCCTGGGCTGTGCCACCCACCCGGGAGGTCACTGGCACAGCCCAGGTATCTCCCTGCTGAGGGTTCCGCTCTGTCCCACCAGGCTCTCCAGAGACATGGGAAATGGTGAAGGCATTTCCCCCTTATTTTCATTTCCACATTTCCCAGGGAACTGGGCTCACAGGGTGGGATTCATCCTGCCACAAGGACAAGGGGTCCCAGGCTGGCTCAGCTTGGTGAGAGCCAGTGTGGACCCCAAGGGGTCCCGGTGATGTGAGTAAGAGAAACACTTTACCACTAAAATGAAACGCATCACAGATTCAGGATTCAGCTCCTTTCCATCCCCTTTGGCACTGCATCTGTAGACAAATCACTGGCAGCCTGGTTTTCAAAGATGCCCCCAACCTACCACCCCCACTGTGCGAAATGAGGACTCAAATATTGAGCATCCTTGAAGTTCAGGGCATTAATGGCTTTTCTCACTTGTTTACCCAATGCACAAAGCAGGGATAATAGCTTTCTTTTATTGTGCAGCGGTGTTATTAATGTGAATTAAGAAGAATTTGCAGAGTTCATTTAGATCTTAGGATTAAAAGGCTCATTTCAAGAGGGTGTTACTACATGAAAACAAACACATGCACACAAGCAAGAAGATTAATGCATGCAGTCATTTGTAATGTGCACTTACATCACTGCTCTCTTCCACTGAGAGCTACACAAACAATTAATTTATCCAAACAACTCTCTGTGAGGTAAGCAATAGATAATAGTTTTATTTTATTGAAGGAGAAACACGCAGTGCGATGAATATCAAGTTATCAAGTCACTTCTCTGGTTCCTGCTTTGATCCCTACTGAACTTCTTTACTCTTTAGCAATACATTTGCAGGCATATGTCCTGTGAAACACACTAGTTCCCTTTTTGGCAGTAAGGGAGATAGGCAATTAAAATACAAAGGTTTATTTTCCTAAAGGATTAACTAATAGATGGAGGCATACAGAGTAGGCTGAAAATCGAGTTATATTAATATGGAACATATTTTTGCTCTATGTCAAACAAGAGCCTGGGAGAAGTAATTTTTACCTGTTCATCCTCTACCCATCTGTGAAGGGTTGGCTCTGTTTTATTGCATTCTCAAAAGCAGCCTTGGCTACTCAGTCTGGCTGAAGTGCTTGGTTATCTCCCCTATATCCACAAACATGACCAGATCTTTAACTACTGTTTCAACATAATCCTTAAAAGCTTCCTTTAAATAGCAGCTGAAGGAAGGCCAATCAAATCAGATGTTTTCTCGGTTGTTCTTATGCTGTATTTAATCCCCATTGCTCCCTCCCTAGCACAGGACTGTCCCCTTTACTAACCATGCTGGTATATCACTCATCTTCTTGTCATTAATAGTGCTGCAATGGGAGTTTTTAAAAGGTGGTTACAAAGCGGAGCACACGAGCTGTTCTAAACTTAGCATAACCCGAAGCAAGCCATGAGGTATCCCCTGGTTCCTCTGGTGAATGAGCTGACCTTTCCTCTTCTTTTCTTCTGGTTCTGTTTGCCATTTGTAATGTTGTTGATCATCATGATCATCTGGCTACAACTTCTACTTAATGAAGGTAAGTTCTGCTGTTGATCAGGTAAAATGCTTCTGCGTAAAGTGTTTAGCTTCACCTTTAAAACACTGTGCTAGCTATTTTTAGGTTAATGACACTTGTCACAGAAAGAAACTGAAAGGTTTCTTAGTACTGGTGGTAGTATATGGAAAAGCAAACACAAATAATTCTGCTTTTCTGTTAAAAATGCTTATAGGAAGACCAGCTGCTGCCTTACCCTTCTATTCCTTACTCTCTCCCTTTTTCTCAGAGGCAATTTGGTTTAAGAAGGGTAAAGGACAAGTGGTTTTTGTAGATTTGTATTTAAGAAAGCAAAGCTAACCCTCTAGTTTTGTGCACTTTAAATTCTGGCATTATAGTTTTCTTGCACCTCTATTTTTGGGGGGTGTGCAGGGTGTTACTGGGGGAGCTGGTAAAGGGTCCTTTTGTCAATGCTGAGGCTGATAGAAAATTTTGAAGGGAGCAAGTCATGCACTTTCATTTATTTGTGTATTTTGTTCTTTTTTTTCCCCAATGCATCACTGATTCTTACTTCTAACATGTCAGTAAATTATAACAGGCTTTTGGTTTGACTAATAATAAGCTTGTTGATGTACTCATGAGGATAAAGCCTTGCTACTTTGCTCTAATGCTGGATCATAACTAATCCTGGATAAGGAATGAGTTGTAGGTTCAATACCAGTGATAAAAAAAAAAAATAATCTATTTTGCATAGGCAAAGGGTAGCTGTGCCACACACTTCAGCTGAGTGCTCAGGTTTTTGCCTGGACAGAGCAACTCTGGAATCTCTCGGTGCTTTGAATGAGATTTTCAGGTTTTTCTTCTTACATTTACTTTCCCTGTAGTGACTGTTGTTACCACCGGGCCTCCAACAATTTCCACAAATGCTCTAAATTGCATTTTAATCAGTAAGACTAGACACATTACTCGTTTTTTACATACCAGCGTATTTACAGAATTACAACATAAAAGAGAAAGATAACAGTGCCTTTTTAAATAACTTCATAATTCAGTCATATCCACTTATTTTATTCTAGATTACAGGAGGTACAAGTAAAAAATCACGGATGTTTCAGCTCCTCCTCTAATATAGTTGCTGATTAAGAGTCAATTAGTTGAAATCAAACACTTGTTTGGGCCTTTTGTTGTCTAGTTTGGTTTGGAAATCCTTTATTTCAGCTGAAAAATGTTCAGAGGAACCTTGCCCAGCTCATAGGTGGAACATGCAAGGCTCCAGCCAGGGAGAAAAAGTCACAAACAGCTGTTTTGCGTGTTCTTTTTAAACCTATTTCTAGCACAGATGCCCAGCACAGAAAAGATAAAGAAAGAATCTTTTGATGAGCCTGATTCTGACTCTATATTTGAAGATGAGCTAACAGAGGAGGACAACCAGAGTGATGTATCCGGTACAGAGACACAAGAGGAGTCCCAGCCTAGCAACTCTGTGGGGAGGCTGAGGCCCAAGCCTGCTTATCTGAGCTCAAATCCAAAAAACCAAAAGCAAAATCTTCTTGCTGTGACCTCAAACAGCTGGTCCCAGAGCCAGAAGATAAGATATTCCCATGCTGAAAAGAGCAATTTCTGTAACATCATGATGGTAAGTAGTATGACCAGGCTGTCTCTTTGCATATCTACTGCTTTTGTGCCTCAGCTCTGACTTTTTTTCACCTCTGCCTGACTCCCTGGTCTCTTGGGTAAGAAAAAGCTGCAAGATTGGTTCCTGTCTAGTTAATGACTAACAGGAGGTTCTATTTTCTGTCTTCCCCACTTGTAATTATTCCTGACATAGACAAGGTAAAGGTAACACAAAATTGTGCAGAATTACTATCATGAATATGTGTGTGTATATATATTTAAAGGTATGTATGCATATTTAAAAGTCCCGGAGAATTGCATTTAAAACAGAAAAAAATGCTACTTATTTCTTGAAGATAAGAAGTTTAGCCCAAACGTGCATAAAAACTCTTGTGGTATTTATGGATGATATTATATATTTTTAAAAGCTGCTTCAGATTTCTTACAGTGGACTATGTGACTAAAAATAAGATGTATTTCACTTGCTCAATGAGAGCTGAAGCCAGAAATCTCAACACTGTTGTGTTGAGATCCCAATCTTCTTAGGGTTTACACAAATCCCAGAAGATATATTTGACACAGTGGAAGAGCGTCATGTCTTGTGTGTCTTCTCTTTCCCTGTGCCCTGACTGTTTGTTCCTTTGTAGAAGGGGCTCACAGGGAGAGCTGCTCTGTGCCTCCACTCTCACTGTTCACAGTCCCGTCTGTTCAGTTATATTGCTGGAATTTTTGAATTGCAGCAACCGAGGTACTCACTCGTTTCCTCCCATTAGTTTTGCTGGAGTGTCAATCTTGCTTGGGCTAAACTAGCTAAGGACTGGAATCATCTTAAACTGCTGCAGTTGTTTGACTAACACACCCTGATGCTGAGCTTTAGCATGGAATCAACAATACCCTAAGTGAAAGGATTTTTAACATTATTATTAACGCCACCAAGGCCATACCAAGTCAGTGTAGTAACAATTTCTTAAATTTCCTTTTAATTAATTTCATAGTTTTTTCAAAGGCTAACAATGCTAAGAATGAGCTTGGACTCATGCAAGCTACCATTTGATTCCTCTAGAGCTCTTCACAGGTACAAGTATTGACTTGAACACAGCAGCTTGAACTGGTCTCTTGCAGGACATAATACCTAAAAGGCTTGCAGGTTGTGCAGGGTGGATGAGGGAAGGGAACAAGCACTTGTGTTTTCAAAATCATGTCTATTCCACTGAAAATAGAACCTCTTCTGAAAACATCATTGCTATGACGATTCAGTTCTTCCTTTTCTTCACCAGCTGCTGTGCACCATGTTTTCTTCTCTCACCTGGAACTTTGTCTGCCTGTTGCTCCAGATCTTTAATGTCCTGAGGATTCTACTGCTGCCGTCCTATCTGAGTACCTACCTGGCTCATCTGTTTGCTTTGCTCTGTGAAAAAGCTGTGAAAATTCTGGACTCCCTGAGGCTGGAGAGCAGAGGACTGCTGGCTTCAGTCCTGGGGAGGAAACTGGAGCTGAGTAAAGCTCAGAGAACCACCAGAGGGTGAAAATAAAGCAGATGGTCCCGTGGCTTTTAGCATCCATCCTGCTCAGCATCAGTGAGAGCGACTGCAGCATGACAGAGGGAGGGGAATTCTCTGAGAAGGAAACCCACTCAAGACTAAGTCAGCACTCACTGAAGTTACAACTACTTTCAGAGTACTGACTGGCTAAATATGAAATGAATGGCAGCAGCCAGTTTCTTGTCCACTGCCTGGGTGTGTATTCTGCTCCCCTTCCACTTCAGAGGAATAGGTGCCTTTTTTATAAGGACCAAGCACTGTACCAGTGATACTCTCTGCTCACACTACTAATCTTTGGTTTCAAACAAAAAAGGATCAAGGCAATCTCTCTCTGTAGTGGTTCTTAGTGGGACTTAAATGCAGTACAGCCCAAGGATTATTATATTTATAGTCTAATTAGCACTTTTCTGATCTTCAACTTAGTTTGCAAAGCAGGAAACAACTCATCAACACTCAGGTCTAATAAATTAAGCAAGCCTACTTCCAATTAACAAGAAATAATTAAGCCTTCAGCAGATCCCAAGCATGCATGTCCCTCATGTTCATGCAGGCTCTGCTTTTTGGCACAGCTGGCAGGTTGATGGAAGGTTAGATTACAGCCTAAAGGGACACTCACCAGCAGCTTGATTTCACCAGCTGTTGGAGCTACAAGGAGTGTGGTAAGATTGTGAGGAGCCATCATTTTGTGGCCTAAAGGTTTATTGAAGTGTTGGGCTGTGATCAGAGCAGCTATGTGCTCCTGGCATCGGTGCACACATTAAACACACCTTTTTTTTTTTTTTTCTTTTAAAGACAACCTGAATTAGGAAGTCACATCCCAAAGAGCGCAGAGCCAATTGGGAAAAACCTTTGTCTCTGCTCCCCTCATGCAGGTTGCAGGCCGTGTGTCTGCAGAGCCTTGCATGGGAATGCTGCGTAACACCAGCCCGTAGTAACCATGAAACCTGTCCTGTTTGTGTTTGTCTTTCCTTCCTCATCCTCTGAACGTGTCCAAATATTTGCCCAGAGCTGTACACTCTTAAATAAAAACTGTTTGCCCACATCTATATTTTTGAAGTTCCTTTATTTGGAAAAAAAAAGCAACAAAACAAAACCCACACCAAAAACAACCCCCCAAAAAAAACAAAAACAAAAAGACAAAACCCGAAAAACACAACAAAGCAAAAAACAAACAAACAAAACCAACCAACCAAACAAAAAACAACCACAAAAAGAAAAGCCTTTTGCCAAGGACATTCCCCTCTTCCCGGAGGGGGTTGAGGCTCTTCTCCCCTGAGATTTCTCCATTTACTCCCCCTCCTGCCATCGCCGAGCGGGCCGGGGCTCTAAGTGGTGCTCCCTGCGGATGCTGCTGGAGCGGGCGCAGATGCCGCTAATTAATTGCGGGGGCGCCGCGGGGCGAGCTCGGGCAGCAGCCCCGGGTGGGGTCCGCGCCGGTCCCGCCCTCCCGGAGCCCTCCCGGAGCCCTCCCAGTGGCCAGGGCGGGGGAAAAGGAGGGATTCCCTCGTTCGGTCTCGCCTTCGCTGAGCTCTGAGCCCGTCCCCGGGCGGATCCGGGGCAGCGGCAGAGGCAGCGGGGTCGAGAGCCTTTGGCTCTCTTCTCCTCCGCTCCTCCGGCCCCTTGTCCGCAGCGCTGACCCCTCCAGGTAGGCTGGTACTTGGTGGATGTTGGGGGGTTACGGGCGCTCCCCGGAGCTGCGGGATTTCTTGTGCTTTAGGTGCTGAGCTGTCGCTTTTCCTGCAGAATTTGTCTTCTGCCCCGCTGGGCAATGGGGTTATTGTCTCAGCTCTAGCCCCCCTTCTGGCATCTCAAGTCTGTCTTCACTGAGCCCGCGAGGAGAACGTTTTTTGGTAGTCTCAAGGTTTTTCTGTTTTCATTTGCTCCCTACTCTATGTGCACTTTAAAAAAGTGTTGGCAGGAAAGGCTTAATCTTGTACCTGCATCCCTGGGGATGCCTCCAATCTTGCCGCTAAATCCCTGGGGATACCTCCTGTCTCTATTGGTTTCACTTGTTTAGGCTACTTGAGTGTGTTGGACACTGTTACAATCTGAGTTCAAAATGAAACCTTGTTATCTCATGGCAGTTGCCATAATTTAAGTTAAAACGTTATAGTGGGATCATCACTGCAAAGGAGTAGATGAACTAAGGTGAGTAAATAAACAACCCAAACGTCTAGGAGACTATTGCTTCTTGAATTACATGGAGATGCTCCAAAGCCCAGAGTATATACTTTGTGTAGTTTTCAGTTAGTGTAAATACACTCGGAATAGCTTTAGCTTGGCTGGGCTGGCTGTCACTGGCAGTGTCACTGTAACAGCAGGGAAGTTGGTGCCAGCTTGCAAAAATGCTTGAGGAACTTACTTTGAGGGCTCCTGGTTCCTGTGAGCTGCCCAGTACCACAGCTATGCTGATGGCACTAGTGATTTATACCTGGTTTTCCTGTCTCTGAGCTATGAGAAATAATGCACAAACAAATATTTGGCTGTTAAGAATAAAATTTTGTTTGAGGATTTGGCTAAAAGTTGTATGGAAAGGACATTTTGGCTGTGCTGTGGGTCTGTGCTTCTTACAAGAAGTTGGTAATGTGTGAACCCGGCCTGGAGAATGGATGCAGACCTACAGTTGTGGGGTCTTTGTTTGAACTCTGGAGACTGTGTTGTGATCCATTTTTGTTAAAATATTTCCTTTCCCTGAATCTTTCCTTGTGCCTATCTTAGAGGAGCTTTTGGAGTTCACAGCATGAATGTAGCATGACCTTCCAGCTGCCTTTGGAGTCTGCAAGTGTTTGAATAATGTTAGTGAGTTTGTGCTTTAATTTCCCTTTGCTGTGTGTGCAAAAGCTGTTTCCTGGGCATCAGCAAGAGAGCTTACAGCCTTGGATGTTGTAGTAGAGCTCCTGCCAGTGTGGTTGTTTACCATGATTACAAATAGTTTTGGATTTAATTCACCTGAAGGTCCATTCATGAAGCATCATTTCTCATACACATCCTACAGCTTCTGCCCTGGGGTCCTTCCATACTGTAGCAAGTAAGTAGTTTTCGTAGCAGAAAAAGCTGGATACAAAAACCGGGATTGAACACTTTGGAGCTTAGCACTAGGGAGAGCTGTAGTTTGGTAGTTTCTTTTTGGGTAAGGTTAAGCCTCCTGGGAGGTGGAAGCTTGCATTTCTGTATGTTGAACATGGTACGCGTATGGTACACATACGTGTTTTATGACCTTTTGCACATCACTAAATCTCTCTTTTTTTTCCCCCCTCCTTCCTATTTGTAAAGCATTTACTTTGCAGACATGGTGCAGGGGTGGGGTTTGTTAAACATTAAGACTCTGTCGGGAAGCATTGTATGTATAAAAACGTAAGATAGCAGTTTATTTCTCCTCTGAGCTCAAAATCCCAGAGGAAGTTGGTAGAAGACCAAAACTCTAATCTAGTGCAAACTCAGGTGACCTAGTGTGTTTTGGTGGATTTAAGTGATAAACACGAATCAGTATGTCAAAGTATTTTGAAGGTCTTGAAGCATGTTGGGATCCCTGACTTGTCAGCAGGGCCTCTCTGAGTAACAGCTGGGTGAGCTGTGGCTGTTTACATCCTTCTGCTGGAGGAGTCATGGCATGATTTAACTTGGCTGACATCTGTTTTCACTAAAGAGGAATTTGGGTTCTTGGGTCCAAACTGTATGAAGAAAAATAACACTGATGGTTTGGCTCAAGGTCCCTTGTGCCCCAAGAGAGCGCAGCAGCAGCAGTGGAGCTCTTGGGTTAATTAAGGTATATTTTTTGAGAATGTTTGTTTTTGATAGTGAAGGGAAAAACTGTTGTTTTCCAGTTCATAGCATCTTTGATTAGTTGGATAGAGGGTTGTTACTTGTCAAAGCTTTATAAATTGAAAGGGATGAGTGTCCAGCTTGCCTTAAGGAAAATACCACTCCATGGGAGTACAAGGGAGTGTTAAAAAGGGGGACGCACAGAGGTGGTGGCACCCCAGCCCTTCACAAGACCCAACTGATCAAAGCCCTCGGAATCCTGGTCTGGTTGGTGTTTGACTCTGCTTTAAGCAGGAGGTTGGCTGGGGTGGTGACCTGAGGAGCCCTTCAAATGTGCTTGTGATGGCACATGTAAACTGCTCAGGGAGCAGTGGCCTTCTAGGTCTGCAGGGAGAAAAAGTTGCCCCACTCCTTTAGTGTCTCCTTAAAAATCACTGTGTGACTTGCACTGGGGTCTTCTGTTTTTCTGGGTAAGGAGGGCACTGAAGTGTACATGCTCTACGCACTTAGCTTTTAATATCCTGTAAAAGTTAGTAACTACAATGTATGACCAAGAATATGGTATATTCTAGGCTCAGCAAAAGGTTTGCTTTATTGGGGATGTTATGACCCACATGCTTCTATTCCAAGCAGTTTGAGTTGGAGACATGAAAATATCTTAGTTGTGACATGGTGTTTGAGCCTTCCTGCTGCAGATGCAAAATCCATATGGCAACGAGGCTTAATTGAAACCTGATGGAGCTATTTTTCTCCTGCAACATATTATATGAAACATTCTTTATGGAGCTAGCTTGAAAGGGCTATCCTTAATTAGATATTTCTAATCAAACAGTGCTTTCTGAAATTCTGCTCCTTTCTAAGACACACGATTCTGAGTCACATAAGGCATTTTAATCTGAGATACTACATATCAAATATGGTGTGTATGATTTATTCATGATTTTATGCTATGGACTTTAAGGTGTAAGTCATCCACCACAACATTGCAAATCTGTGGGTAAGTTCTTCCAGGTGTGTTGCGTGGTGAAAAGCTTGTCTGAAGTCAGGACTTGTTGCTTGAAAAGTTGGGTCTCTAAACTGGTTTGAGGTTCAGATGTTTATAATATTTTCTGGTATTTGTTGCTATTTGGTAAGAGTGCTGGGTCAGTTTGCAGGGGAGTATGTTTTGGGATCGCAATTACGATTGGAGAAAGAAATACAAAAGCCGATGTAGTTTAAAGCATATTCCCCAGAGCAGATTACTCCAAGAGTCTGGAATGTGTCGGTGGGAGGCTTCAGTTTTAGTGAGATGTTTCTCCATGCATGCAGGAGAACTTCCCCTCCTAAATAATTGTTTCCATCTGCATAGCTTATTCCATCAGCCCCGGGGCTGCTAGTGCCTGGGCTGCTGAGCTATTAAAATGTGTGTCTCTTGTAAAAATGAGGATCTTTCCCACTAAATCTTCTGCACTAGCTGTGTATGAAAAGAAAACATAGTAGGACAACCCCTACTGGGGACTTTTTAAAATAAACAATATTCTGGTATTTCTTTCACATTCTTTTAAATTTTTAGAGGGAGAAGTTTCAGGACCCTTGAATCTTCCTCTGTAATGTCTGGCAATCTAATTATTAATTCACTAGTTGTTTAAGGGTTCTTTATTTTTTTTTATAGTACGGAATTTTGTCCATCTGTGTTAACTTGCAGTGTTTCTGGCTACTTGAATTGAATGTTGTGGCTTATGGTCTGTGAGACATCCTTGTGAACACACACACCCTTATCATATCGTGGAGCCTGAGCATAGGAAGTGACTGAACAAAACATATAGCTGAGACCTTAGTGTTTCAGCAAACAGATTGGCTGAAACACAAGAAGGCTTCTAGTGTGTGAATTGCTGGGTTTTTTTTGTGGCACTGTACTTTATCCCTTTGCCCTGTTTTGTTCTTTTAGAGAAGGTTCCTTCTGAGATGATGGACTCTGTTAGAAGTGGAAGTAGGTACCAACACGTTACTTTTATGTGTAGTACAACGTACACTACAGGGAAGGCACTGACAAGGAGATCCAACCCTGATCAACCATTATACATTGGTGGTTCAACAGTAACATACTGGGCAGCCTGTGCATGGATGAAGCTGTGACAGAAGCTTTTTTGACAGGACCAGTATAAAATTTGAGATGAAATTTTATATTTCTCAGTTATTTTTGTCTGGGTCACCTAGGGAAACATGGGAGATATATCACTGTAACTAAGGAACAGTGGAATGGCTCAAATCCTGAGTATTCTTCGCTCCCTTGCCTCTGTACTCATCTTTTTGAAGAGTCTTGTTGCTGATTTTCCAACATACAAAATTAAAGCAGAATCACTTGCCCTGAAAGTGTGTGTAAGCCCTTGAGTGAACAGGAGCCTGGAATTTTTGCAAAGTCCGTAGCAGGTGACCAATATATAATGGAACTGGAAGGATATCCTCTTTAGGCAACAAGTAAATACAGCTTTGCTGATGAAAGTTGTTTTTCTCAGCCAAGGCAAAGCTTGGACAATGCCGCTGTTTGAAAACAGCAGGGCTGGCATAGTGGAAGGAAATCCCTGCATGGCTCACAGCGGAAGGGGGATATGAGGCTGCAGTATATACATCCCTGCAGCTGATCCTGATACCCTTGTTTAGGTCAAATATTTCAGAATCCTGGCCTTCCTCCAGCTCCTGCATAAGAAGGGTAAAAGCAGATAAAGGTAACAGCTGTATTTAGCTGCAGTATTTCCTCTGACTAACAGGAGAGGAAGGACACCTCCTGGGAGCAGCCCTTCCAATGATATCCCTCCTCCAAGAGTTGGAGTTCATTCACTCCATGCTTCCTACACTCTCTTGGCCAGCGTGAAACAAGTGTGAGGCTTCCGGATGTTTGCAGGCCAGGAAGAGTTTGGAACAAGTGCAGAGCTGCCAGGTCCATTGGGAGAACTCAAGGCTTTACAAAATACCAGCACTTGTGGTGGAAAAAGCTCTTTGGAGTGTGTCTTTTTGCAAGGCTTTTTCCAGCTGCAATAATGTGCTAGCTGGATGAAAAAGAGCCAGGGGAGCCAATTGATAAGTAGGACCAAGGAATTGCTTCTTTAAGGCATTCCTACGAATTCTGCTTGTGTGGTCTGTGCAGTTCTGTAGTGGATTAGCATCACCTCACTGTTAGCAAAGCAGGTGGCAAAAAAATCTAGTCTTTGTAAAGGTCAAGAAGCTGCCTCTTAGTTGCTAGTGGGGGATCTATGAATATCATTTAACCCCATATGAGTACTTTTTCTAACAGTAGTACTGAGTCAGGTGTCCTGGTTCTTTTGGATCTCTCACAGTTGCAGGAGGATGTACACTGTGAAGCCAACTCTATTACGTGGGCTTATCAGGTAAAAAATTCAAACAAGGACTCAGTCCCTTCTCAGTGGGATGGTATAGCTTGTTCATTTTCTAATTAATTGATTCATTCACAAGTTGCCTAACTCCTGTGCTTATGCAGAAGCCAGTTTCCCAGCTGATGGTGAGAATGCTCATCCTTCCTCGTCCATCATGGTGCAGGCATCACAGTGGAAAGCCTGGGAGCCTCAGTAGGGCAGATGCTGATGGTTCAGCTTGAAATCTTTTTGGGTAAGGCGATGTACTTACAGCTTTCATCATGAAAGTTTGGTTTCTACCATTCCTGTGAGTTGTTCCAGTTAATTCTCAAGAGTTTCAGTCTTAACAGAAACTGCTCGACAGTTGCTTTTGCACAGCTACAGGGAAAGCAGGTCTCACTTTCTCCCCTCCTGTGTACCTGCAGCTCTTGCTTTAGTCCAGTGGTGCTGCTGCCAGAGTAGGTCAGACTGAGCTGTATCAGCATTTTTGGGCCAAAGCCTGAGCAGGAGTTGAATCAGCAGCCACAGCCAAGTGATTTCCATGTCAGAAAATGGCCATTGTACAAAAGCTTAGACCAGCCTGTTAAAATGTATAGTCCTAAATGTCAGCTGTGTTGTAAGAGCTGTGAGGTAAAACACAGTTGCTGTAGTTCATCTGTTTGTGTATGTCTTGGTTTACTTTGATGAATTCTTTGTAGTTTTCAGCTCACCTGCAAGTCTGAATTGAATTCCTGCTTCTTTCACTTGTTGGATTCAACAGTTCTTATTAATTGGATGATCTATGTGATGTCTTCTTGCATGCCAGCCCTTATCTACTCTGACCTTGCACACCAGGTGTGAGCTGAAGAATAAAAATCTGTCTTGCAACATCACTTGGCATTGATACCCAAGACTCCATGTGTTTGACCTTCTCTTTGGCCCTCCAGTTAGAGCAGTGGATTTTTTAAAAAGAGTAAACAGCATGTGGGTTTTTATGGACCCTACTCTAATCCCTGACTGAGCTGTGAGATGATCTTAAACCACTAATCTCACCTGCCCCGTGTTCTTCCTGTAAATCCTGCACTACAGAGCTGTTTGGGAAAGTCTGTAGCAAGCCCTTCCACCTCGTCATTGGCCCCCAAGCTAGATCATGCCTGACATCTTCCAGTCCTGGTTTTCATGAAGGCTCATGTAATTAAACTTTGTCATTAATATTTTGGAAAAACAAGCCCTCTCCTAATGAATTAACAGACTCCTGGCTACTAATAGGTCTGTGAGAGCCATGAGCTGTATTGCATAATCAGGTTCAGCATCTCAACCAGTTTTGTTCCAGCTGTTGCATCGTTTTTAGATAAAACCAGTACAAACAAGCTCTGTGTGGTGATTTCAGAGCTGGATGCCAGCAAAGCAAAAATAGTCACAGCTGACTTTTTTTGCACTTCTGAGCCTTTAAAGCAGCAGCCCAGCTCTGTTTCTGTCCCTGCTCTCTTCTCAAGGGCAAATGAGGAGAATTCCCATAAATATAAATTACAGGCCACTTGTAAACTGTCTCCACACAGAAGTTTGGATTCCTCCTGGTGGACCTGTCTCTGCAGAAGAGAGGACAAAGTAGAACAGAAGCCTGTTAGGATAAGTGATGGCACTTTGGAGTAAAACAAAACTGTTGCTTAAAGGTGGAATAATTGGAGTTTACAATTGCCTGGCTGCTAAATGAGAGCTTCTGCTACTTGACTGCATTAAATCTTCTTTTTATTTTGGAAATTTTTTAGATACTGACTGAGCAATCAGTATCTGTAAAAATGCTGCTCTCTTGGAGAGAGGGGTATGCTTCTCTTTCCTGATCTGAGGGTGATGGGTCTTCTACCCACAACTAAGCACAGTGGCATTTCATTCCCAAGTACATGCCCTGTATCTGTGTGTGCAGGGACAATGTGTGGGGACCTATTTGGTAACTGTATTTTTCCAAAGCATGAATTTTGAGCATTTAGGTTAGTGGATTTAGCTTTCACTGTAGTCATTCAACAAGACAAGTTTCAACAACACAGAGTGGGTTCCAGACAAATCTCTGGAGTAGCTTCAGCTAGTCAGACCCAATATAAAAACTTATGGGGGGATTTTTAAAACTATAAGATACTAAAATCTGTTAAGGAAACAAAACTTCTCCTAAATGAGACATTGTTTTGAAAACTGCATTTATACTTAGCCTGTGCTCTGGTCTTTAGGTGTTTAATTTAAATTTTAATAAATAGCTTAATTCTGTAGCTATGATCTGGTCACTCCTACTTTTCTCCTTCCATTCTTACCATCCCTGCTAAAACTCCAGTTTATATGAGCCAAGCTATCAGTAGGTGTTGTTGAGTTGTCTCATAAGCTTGGTAGCTCTGAACCATTTGCACTGACTGTGGGGCTGTGCCATGTGCATGATCTCCTCTCTCAGGAGTGGATGTTTGGCATTCTTTGGGCAGTAACTCCTAAGGGATGCCCAAAAACAGACTGACTCATGGTGAGTTCAGCCCATGGAGCCTATCCTGCTGCCGTGATTATGATGCAGGAAATAAACAGGATGACAACTTCATCCATCACATCTTTGGGCTGGGAACTGGGGCACCAGAGTGAAATAGTCAATTTCTGACAGTCCTCCTATTCATAGCTCTGTTGCCCCATCCATTTCCCACCAGAAAGAAACAGCAAATCCAACCTGCAAAAAACAAAATGAGGGTTGTGAAATGGGCTGGGATGTGAGTGTGGAAATTGAAGATTTTGTGAAAACTTCTTCCATGAGAATTAGGGAGGTGCAAAGTGATCCGTGGTGTTGAGGTGAGCTCCACAGTGTGTACTCCAGTCCGGTGTGTGCTCGGCTGGCACGAGGTGCTGGTTACTCATTGCAGCTGAGAGAGAACTCACTGGTCCTTCCTCCCCACCTGCCTCTTTCATCACCAGAGCAGTGATGTGTGGCACTGTCAGCTGCCTGCAGGGGTAATAGTTCCCTGTGTTTGAAGAAGTGAACAAGCAGCTTGCTGGTCATTAATCTGGTGCCTGTCGCTTCTTTCTGCCTTTAGCATCCAGCAGGAAAGATACAATTCTTGCAAGGCACAGCACCCTGTGATGTCAAACACATATGAAAAGGGAGGTAAACGAGATCATCCTCTGAAAGGTGCTAAGACTTCTAATTTTATACAGTCTTAAATGCCCAGGAAGCTGAAGCACATTAAATTTAAATTAATAAGTAAATCTTGATTATTCATCAGAATAAGTGTTTTTGAGTGTTAAGAATAGCTGCTGTCTTAGTGCTTCCTCCCATTGTTACAGCTCTTCCTTGAGGAGTGGAAATGTTTTGGGTAATTTAAATTACATTTACAGAAGTAATTTAAATTACATTTACAGAAGTAATTAAGTTTAAGCATCTTTGCAATTCAAGAAGGTTCAAGGAGGTGATGCTGGGCCATTGGGCAGGTGATGTTTTATTCCTCTGCTTGCACTGGGTTGATACTCCAGCTCCCCAAATTAGATCTTGTCTTGTGCAGTGAAGTCATGAGTGGAAGCACTTTTTAGGGTCCGAGTGTTGCTGTGGCTGTTTCTTGACAGCTGTTTTACTTAGAGGTGCTGATTTGCTCTCCCACCTTAGGGCACAGCAGAGCCAAACCTGTTGCAGAGCTGACTGCTGGGAGCTGCTGCCTTACCCAGACCTGATGGCAGCTTTGCACTGTGCCCCGGGCCACAGCCTGGGCTCTGCTCCCTGCCAGACTGGGAACAAGCTGGGACCTGGATAATCTCACTGCCTCGGTGGCTCCAGAAACTGTAATAATTTTTTAATCTTGATGGGTCCATGTAATGGATAGGTAACACTATGTGAGGATTTTCTTGTTATATGCTGGGATTGAGAGGGAATAAATTACTATCAGCCTTTCCTAATCTTAAACGCCCTAAAAATAAAGTGGCTGGAGGAAAAAAGCGTTACATGTTATGGGTTTTGGTTACATTCCGGTTTTTCCACTCCACACTTCAGTGTGTCACTTGCATTCATTTTTCAGGGTAAAAAATTACTTTGGGAATGCTTGAAAAAATGTAACATTGCCATAAAACATTGTGACACAGCTCACAGGCATTGTGTTCAAGCTGACCTGAAGGCACTGATGCTGGGCTCTGTCAAGCACCATGAAGACGAGGGGATTCCCTGGCTGGGGTCCAGGCTGGGGCTTCCTTGTAGGCTGGATGAAGGTTCCTGCAGTCTGCAGGTCTCCAGCCTGCTGAAATTACTGATTGTCCAAAAGCACGTTGGATGTTTTTCTACCTCCTTTTGTTTCTGAAGAAGTCAGGCCAAGTCGTGTCAGCTTAGCAGGAAGTGTAGATACCTTCAGAAACAACTCGTGCACTGAAGTGGTGACGGCAACAGTTCTGGGTCTGTACTCGTGATTCATTTGAACTAATTGGCTGCTGAGAGCATCAGTATGTCTTTGTCTCCATATTTGAGTAAGATTCAGCTCCTGTGATCCAGATAGTCTCATCCTAGTGAGCTTGTCTCATCTCTAATGATGCCAGGAAGACTGTCCTAGAGCATGAAACATGCTGGAGAGCTGGAAGCCAGAGTTGGAATATTTAAGCTGATTCACTCTGTCTGAAAAAGCAGACTCAGCTGGCCTCGTGTTCTATTCTTCCAGCTCTTTTCTCACAAGCACAGTCTAGGAGATAAACTTACCGATTGCTCCTCTCAAATACCATGAATAACTGAAGGCCAGACAGGAGTGAAGATGTGAGAGGTTGTAGATGGGAGCACAGCTGTTATTATCCACAGAGATCTGAAAGTTTCAGTAACGCTTGTGTACTGCTTTATGTGAGTAATCAAAGCTGAATGTACTCTTAAAGAGTTCTGTCTTCATTTTGAATACTTTAAATCTGCCTCAGTTGTGCAAGAAGCCTGGCTGAGTTATTACCACTGCGTTAGAAACCTGTGAGGATGAAGCTGGCTGGTATGAGTGTCTGGGAGCCTCTGTCTTCAAATTTACCCATCCAAAAGGATGAGCAGCTGGCTGCTGAAGTTATTAAAAGAAATGTAATGACAAGGAACATCACTGAGGGACAAAAAACCATTGACTTGCAGTGCTGGAAGCTTAGATGTGATTTTGTGCACAGGAGAAGCCCTGAGACCTAACTCCTTGTTTCAGGGCAAGGTTCATTTGGTGGGGAGGCGTTTGGAAAGGCTGGGTGGTCCCTGGGGAGAAATTATGCTTTCCAAAGTTTGTAAAAACAGCAAAGCTTAGAGCAACCACGTCTCCTCTCACAGATGTGTTTGTCTCTTTTTGCTGAGCCCTCCCATGTCTCACATGCTGGGCAGTGCGTGTGGTAATGCTTCCGTCTGATGTAGCAGCAACTGTTCTGTGTATCTGCATAAAAGCATCAGAATTCTTTAGATGCGCCTTTTGCCTTTTTCTGAGATCATCATTACTGAATAAGCTTTTGTGATTAGAGTCTAGGAAGAAATTCTTGGCTGCAAGGGTGGGGAGGCCCTGGCACAGGTTGCCCAGAGAAGCTGTGGCTGCTCCATCCCTGGAAGTGTCCAAGGCCAGGTT
>JAWMRA010000050.1:3641474-3682724 GCA_035584735.1 Pseudotriccus pelzelni | reverse complement strand
AAGTGTCCAAGGCCAGGTTGGACGGGGCTTGGAGCAACCTGGGCTGGTGGAAGGTGTCCCTGCCCATGGCAGGGTGGAACAAGATGAGCTTCAAGGTCCCTTCCAAATCATTCTTTGATAATGTGCTGCCTCTGTATAATTCTGTGCTGTTGTGAAACCTGTGACGTGTGGATGTGTTTTGGTTATAACTGTGGACTTCACAAGCTGGGACGTTCTGTAGTTTATCTTGGTTTGGAGCTGATGGAGGAGGAGCTGTATGGATAACAGGAGTTTTGAGTTTTGAGGGGAGGAATAAAGTTTCACAGGAACTGTAGGTAAGGAAGAAAAGAGAGAAGGTTTGGTGGAAATTCCCATGAATATTTTCACATACTTATGTGGGGAGTTGTAAGTGTCCCAGACCAAACAACTTCGCTTCATCAGCCCCAGAGTCTGATGTTGGGCAGTGAGGCAGCATTCCCTTGGCAGCAATGTGGGCTTAAAGAGACTGGATTAAAGCAGTGACTGGATAAATAGCCATGTTAGTAGGAAAAAACTGAAATGGGCTCTTTGCATCCTTTTATGAGGGATTGTCTCTAAATTGGCTGATGCTGCCCTTTAAGCTGTTGGAGGCAGAGGAGGCTGAGCTGTAGATCCAGCCTTACTGGGAATATTGGAGCCACAGAGAGAGATTATTACTTGTGCTGGATAAGCTTTGTGTACCTTCATTAGGAAAATGTAAATAAATCACTTTGGGGATTATAAATAGTAAAAGTTATAAGAAAGGAGAGTTGCAGAAACGCTGAAAGGAGGCTTGGGGGAGAGAATAACAAGGACAACAAACCTGTCAGGGATGGCTGCAAGGAATCAGATTTCTTTAACCCTTCACTCTCTTGTGCTTTGCTTGTTGATGAGAATTTGAAGAATAATGTGGGTCTTGCAAAATATCCTCTGTGGGTGTTACAGGTTAACTTTGCTCTTTCAACACCAGTGTTTTACATCCAGCTGGGGTTTACTCACTGCTCAACTATGGCAAGAAATGATGAATTTGCTTTTTTAATAAGCACTAAGAGTTTTTCCTGCTCTCCCGAAGTCCCTAGACAAATTTTTCATGCTTTTCTTGATGTTCTTTTACTGCAGGGAAGTACAATTTTAAAGAGCAAATAGGCTGTTTTGACTCCTCCTTCCCAAGGCTGTGATAGGGAGTTGCTTTTTCACGTGGCTGAGGCTTATGTTAATGTTTAGCAAGCTTTACATTCAGCTCAGCCTTGGAAATAGCTGCTTGCTATTTTCTGTGTACTCTGGGCACTGAGTGCTGGCTGTGGGCTGTCTCCTTCAGCCCCTTTCCCAGGCGTGGGCGGCTCAGCCTCAGGCACTTGGACACTCAGGTGGATTGACTGTCACTTCTCCGGGGACTTCAAGGCAGGTGGATGCAGGGAGGGAGGAGAGGATGCTCAAAGCCACCCAGCCGGCACCTCGCGGGTGAGCCGTTCCTTGAGTCGCCAGCGATGTTTGGAGGAGCACGGATGGACTGACTGCCGCCCTCCTCCCCACCTGGACATGGACAAGCCTGCCACGTGTGGCTCCTGGATGGCCAGAAGTGGGATACCCAAGCCCCGGGTGGTTTTGGCGCCTGCCCGGGCAGACAGCTGTGCCCAGGTGCTGAGCAGGTACGGAGTGTGGAAGCAAGGTGAACTTGTGAGGAGGCTATTATATGCTCTTTAAATGGGGCTTTGAGTGCCTTGATCCTGAAATGAAACTTTGTTAAAAACGCCTTTCTTTTTTCTTGTACTAATTCTGTAATTGGGCTGAGTGCAGCAAGCTGGGGCAGTGGGACGTGGGGGACTGAAGTGCTGACTGTCTGTTCTGTGGTTCATTGGTAACCTGCCTGGGCAGCTCCTGGGGTTTGGGAGCTGTTCGGGGATTTGTGGAACTATATAAAGGTAAGAACTGCTTATTTATAAATATCATACAAAGCACCAGACGATAGAACTGAAATTTGAACTGCTGTGCTTGTCAAACACCATCTTGCTGGTGTGCTTACTGGACATTAAATGACTTAAGACTTCATTTAATATGTATTTGCATCAGCTTAGAAGTTGCACCAAGTTTTAGGGTGTTTCCCTGCTGTAGTAATTGAAGGCTTTTGGTTTTGTGTGAATGCACTGATTTTTACTTCTAATCACAGCTCATGTTTTCATGTTTCTGTCCAAGTTCTCATTTTTTCTAGTCTGCTTTGACATTGTGTGTTCAAAGCAAGACAGGAAATCTTTAAAAGACCCCAGACAAAATTTGAGATGTAAAAAAAAATAAAATCTTAGGGGACTGACACAGGAATAATAGGAATAATATAGTAAATTACTTTAAAATTATCTGTGTGTAAGAGAACAACACCTTGAGTATGGCAGGACTTTGATAAGTAGTTAATAAATGTTTTGATTTTTACGTTTTTGCCAAATGAGTTAGTTGAATTCCAGTGTCTGTACTGGTGCTAGAACACCTCTGTAGTCAGGTCTGAACAGATCCTACAGCAGGAACCTCAAACTTGCTGACTATGACCAAAACACTGAACTCCAACCAAGTGGCGCTTCCCACCTGTTTGCTCGAAACTCACCACCCTTGAGACGTGTCCTGTGTACCCATGTGTAACTAAACCTTTCTGCTAGGATTTATCTAAGACATGCCTGTACAATACAGCAACTATACACCAGCCATACTGGCCTTCTAATTAGTTGCCTTTAATCACTGTTTATTTTTGATCAGTGACTGTGACATGCTCACTGGGTTCCCACTAACACACCTACTGGCTTACACAGCGGTGATGGTGTCTTGGCTCCAAAGCAACACTGAGAAAAAGCCATTGCTGAGCCAGCTGTGCCTGCTGCTTTTCTTGGTGTTGTATAAAGCTTGTGGTACCTGAAGAGGCTCACGAGTGGGGTCACTGGCCCTGGACTTGCTGGCAGCACTCCAGTTACTAGTTACAGAATTAGTTACAAATTTTTACCAAAGGCTTTTCATGGCAGTGTAACAGCCAAGCACTTTTTGTTATGTGCAATATCTTTTCCCTGAGAAATCCACACATGGAACTTATGGCTCTTCTCTGTCTTCCCGCATCCCTAAACCTCTCATACATGAAGCATAGCTGGATTCCAGCACACCTCTCAACCCCTCCGTACCTTGTACTGGTCAGCAAGTTACTCCAGTGACCTCTTCAATGTCTCTTGCCTGTTCTCATACAGCTGATCAACAACTTGCAATTACTTATTCTGTGCTGTAATGCAGGTACAGCTGGTAAAATGGGCAACAAGAAGAAAAAAGGATAAGCTCTGCCATCCTGATTTACTCAAAGTTCTACATTAAAGGGGTTGTAGGACAAATATTTTGTATGTGTGAATCTGCTTTTGTAAAAAGTCTTTGTTTTAATGAATGATCACACAAGAAATAAGTTCACAGCTTTCTTATAGTGGATTCAAACACACTAGCAGCCTTTCCTTTGGAATCCAGGTAGTCCCTCACCCCTTTGTCCCAAAGCTAGGCGCCTCAGGTGTATACAGCTTTAGCATCTCATCTGAAGTCACAGCAGCGATGGAAATAAAGTCAAAGTGTCTCCTTTGGTGTAACGGTAGCATGTTTTGAGGATGTGTTCAGTAACTGGGAGGTATTGACTCATTCTGGTCTCAGCAAAATCCCTGGCAGTGTGTGCTCGGGGCTGTGACAGACAAGTCACTAAAGGGCAATGAGTCCATGCTTGCTGCTTCCTTCGTGGAAATCCTGTGCCCAGACTCAGCCTGGAGGCAGCTGGGGGAAGCCCAGGGCAGCTTCTGTACTGAGGGACAAGTGTGTGTGGGTTCCCATCCAGAGCCAGTGCTACTGATCTGTGGGGTTTGGGATCCTAGTGTCATATTAATAGGGGAATTTGACTGGCAGACCAGGTCCTTGTGACTGAAGGATAGATAAAGCTATCTCCTCCCCACCCCCTGCTAAGGCAGGAAAGTGAAACAATGGTCTCATCTGCAGTGACCTTACAGGCAAACATGAAACCATGTACAGGGAGCATAGCTTTGGTCTTCTGAGGCTAAAACAAACACTAGTGTGATGGGACAGCTAACAGTCTAAAATTATTCAAAGCCATTTTTAGTTTAATTTGACTGTATCTGCATGGGCTTATCAATCCTGTGTTTGTTCTGCTCTGAGTTTCGGTCTGAGATACCTCCAGGCAGATCTGTAATTACAAGCAACTTTCCTTATTCCTTAGCTTGCTTATTTACCCCCTTACTATTCCAGATGAAGGCCTGAGACAAAGAAGCTGAGACAGAGTTTCTTTATCCTTAAATATTTTCATAGAGACCCTTTTTGGTAAGTTAAAACCCGTGCTTTAGCTGAACTCCCAGTGCAGTGGTGGAGGTAACATAGAATCATAGAATCAGAGGATGGTTTGAGTTGGAAGGGACCTTAATGCCCACCTAGTTCCAACCTGATCCGTGGGCATGGATGGATGCCCATGGATCAAGTCGTGTTGCTCAGGGCCCTGTCCAACCTGACCTTGAACGCTTCAAGGAGTGGGGCATCCACAGCTTCACTGGGCAACCTGTGCTGGTGTTCCACCACCATCTGGAGTTCCTGTCTGGCACAGAAAATGTTGGAGGTGCTCGTAGCAGTGTGATACATACAAGCATCAGAATTCACATCTTTCACTCCACACATCCACAGAGCAAAGGATTTCTGTTCTCTCTTTCTGGTGTCACTGGGGATGCCAGGACAGGGGGTGTGGTTGTGCCGCCTTGTGTGACTGAGGGAAAGCTGGAACTGGTAGGGATTACTCCACACTCTCAACATGATCTGGCACATCCTCTTTATCACTTGCAGAACAGGCTTCTTCAAAACAGCCTGAAATGACGCTGCTCCCTGAGCTGCTTGCATAATGGAAGATCTTGATGAGCTGATTGCTGTGTTACTGAAAACAAGCTCTAATCTTATTAGCAATTTGTGGTAGTGACATCTTAGCTATTCTTGCCAGTGCTATAGAGACCTTCAACTGTGCTGTCCCACATGTGCAAAGTCCTTGATAAAATGCCTCAATAGGAACATGAGTGGTGGTTGACAGTGGTCCTGGATACAATAGTCTGAGCTAAAGGAACTGTGACTTCTCATAGGGGATGTTCTCAGTGAAACTACTACGTGAGCAAATCTGTGGTCAGAGATATGCAGACATATGTCAGCAGTGGCAGCGTGCTACTGAGATTGCTTTAATTCTGGTTCTTTGGCTGCTTTGGTTCAGCTAAGCCAGAGAAAGTAAAGCAAGGTAACAGTCTATTGGGTAAGTTACTGTTTGTTGCCACCACAGTAATTTTTTTTTCTTTCAAGGCACATGTGTTTCATGCTCATGGTCTGAATCATTATAAATGATGCTGTAACTTGGTGGATTGCTCTTAAATTGTTGTTGAGGTTAATTCAGACTCAATCTGTTTCTTTGTTTCTTGTGTGCATTTGTGCTTGCTCCAAACCTTTGAAAATGTTTTTAAAGACTAGACGCGCCTTGTGTGGCAGAACTGCCTTGTCTGACTGAATTCTTCTGTTCTTGTTGCCTTTTTCTCATCTTAATTTTTCTGGAATCAGTATTAAAGGAATTTCATTTTCTTGGCTTACATTTGTTGCCTCCTGTTCTATTTGAAATGCTTGAGAAGGAACCTCCTTATTTATTCATCTGCTGGAGAGGTATTTCAATGAGGGAGGGACGCTGAGCAAGCAGAGAAGTAGTCTAGGCAGCTCCAGGTCCTTTGAGCAGCTCTCTGACAGGAATGATTCAAGCCTGGAATGAACAAATGCATAGCAACAGTGTTTATTTCATTTTGATATTCAAGTGGGTGAAGAGTTGCATGAGTGTTTGCAATACATTTGCAGTGTACTGACAGTATCTAAGAACAAATCAAGGACTACTGAGAGTGCGTTTCCCAGCCCAGGATCAGTGAGGCACCATCACTTGGAGTCAGCACTGTGCAGGCATGGGGAGCTCCCAGGGACCCACATGGAGGGGATGGAAAGAGGAGATAATAAGAAAATGGACTGTGTAAGGTCCGTACCAGTCTAATTACTCATAACTGTGTCATTAACACTGTAAAGTCAGAGTTAGACTGCAGGTGTTGGGTGAATCCTAAACCCCACTAAAACTGTCTGTGTTCTTAAACAAGAGGAGAAGGCTGAGTTAGGGTGGTCAGTCTTTCCACGGGATCCTTCCTTTATGTTTGTCCTTAACACGATCTTTCTGCCAGTTTGCTTTTTGTTGGGTTAAATTTTAAAGCTTCATAATCTGATGCTTTTTGTTACATTGACAGTGCAACAGTGTGAACTTGATTATTCCACCTCCTCTTTGCCCAGTTGCAACCAAGCGATTAACATTTTAAGCCAACAATCTCTGCCTTCGATCTAAACTGTTGCTATGTTTGTACGCCACAAGTTGCCCTCCGGTTGACTCAGGAATGCAATGAGGAAGAACAGTCTTTCAGGTGCACTGAATCTGAAATTAACCTTCCACCTGGGTAGCTGGATTTGCAAAGCACTGTGCACTGAGTGCAAGAAAAAAAACAAAAAACAAACAACAACTTAGAGCACAAAATAAAACATTTTCTAAATGTAAAAACTTGACTTTGGTGGGAGCTGAAAGGATGCTGTGACCCTTCTCAGGTGTGCACCAGGAATATGCCCTAATGCCTTAGATAAATCATGTTGCACTTGTAGTAACATTTCCTGGACTGAAACTCACATTCAGGGTCTGGTATCTACGTAAGTCATGCAGGAGATCAAGTCAAGAGCCACTTTTGGAAAGAGCTGAAGATTCTATTTATGTTGGCTTAAAAGTGTGGGTTTTTTTTCCAGCAGTCATGGGGAAGGGATTGTCACAGCCATGTGTGACACAGGCTTGCCACAGAGCACATCTGCTGGGTGCAAGCTGCTACTCCGGTCTAGGGAAGGTTCTGCTGGAGCTGCAAACCTAAATTCTGTTTTGGTGTGAACCTATGGAGATTTTGGGGGTGTTAGATGAGCCAGCTCTAAACCAAGCTTAACGAAAAAGAAAGATACAGATCAAAGCTGCTCTGAAATGTATAAACTAAGTTCTACAGGAATACAGGGCAGTAACTTAGGGCAAGAAGACTAGTTTTGTGCCTGCTGAAAGCCTGTAGTAGTGTAATTAGGAGAGCTTGTAAGATGGTCTTTAGTATTCTGTGCTGGGAGGCTGCTCTTCAGTGCGAGTTCCTATGCCAGTGTTTCTGACACTAATATGGCCAAAACCAACTCCCTCAGGATAATATAAATTCCTCCTTCCAATTAGTTTTGTGTTAGTATTGATTTCTACTGACTAGTGCAAAATAGAATCCTAGTAAGATATCATGGCAAGGTATTAATCAGTCTTTTTTGATGCTAGCAAGGTGGCTTTGTTTAATCTTATGAGTAGGTTGTCAGAAAATGTGAGAAAATGGAGAGGAGTACTAAAGATGAAGAGTTAATGAGGGGTGTGATGCAAATTTTGAACTCCTAATGGGTAAAGATATAAGTAAAAAGTTGAAACGGGAAATACTGATTTGGGGTGATTACTGCAGTGGAACTGAGAGAGGTGGACGTGAACTGTGAAGGTAAATAAAAAGTAAATCTTAGATCACCTACTTAAGTGTTCTACCAGGCTGTAAATCGGCATCTCAAGTGGAGACCTGTTATTTGGATATCCAGGAAAAGAAAAGTGCAGATGGGTATCAAACAAGCAGATCACCTCTGCCCTTGCCAGGGCTGGATAGCAGAATAGTTCAATTCAGTCTTTCACTTTTGTGTTCCTATAAAACAAACAAACAACGCCTTTTATTCTTGTTCTTAACACTGTGGCTGGCTCCAGATGTTCCTGAAGTGGTGGTTATTGCTTTGGTTCTGACCTTTAGAAGAGAAGGGCTGCCTATGTGCATGTTAGAATAAGGTGTGAGCATGATGTGCATGCACATGTGTAAATACAAGTTAAGAATGTCCTATAACACGTGTCTCAAAATTAGCCTTTTATGACTTGAAATGCTTCTTCTAACAGGAGCAAGTTAGTGCCAGAACTGCTAGTAATGGCTTTCTGGAATGAAAGGGGCCAAAACTTTCCAGATATTTTGCCATCTATAACTTTCAGAGTCCAGGAGTTACGAGTCTAAACTGCTTTTCCTGTGTGTTCTGTTGTCATGGTTTTCAAGGCCTAAGACCCAATCTGCCTTTTTTTTGTATTTTTATTTTTCATGAAATAGAAAGGAATTCTGTCCTATGTTTGGTGGTGGTGGCTGTTCCTGGGTGTTTCTTAAACCACCCACAGTTAGTGTAGTGTGCCACCTCTTTAATTTTGTATTCATAAGTGGAACCATTGAGGTGTCCTCATAAGTATGTTCCACTTATCCCTGGGTTTTTTTAAGTCTTTGAAAAAGATGTGTAACAGGGTTTAAATGGCTTGTAACCCTTTGAAGAAAATTATAATTCATTTTAGGAGAGGCGCTATTTCATGAAGTGATGAGAACATCACAGCTTTCTGCGCAGAGGTTGAAAGCTGAACGAGGCTAGTCTGGGACTTTGGCTGCCCATGAATGAATCAACAGGGTGGTAAGAAAATTCCATATGCTTGGGTTTCCCAGGACACTTGTGCTGTTTCACAGCTGAAAAATATGGTTTGAGCAGGAAAAGGGGGCCTCAGCCCTCTGAGATTTTTGTTGTATGAGCTGAAGTGTAGGAGACGGAGCTGTGCCGGTGTTTGCATATGGAGCACAGACCTGCTGGGTTTGGGCTGCTGTGGCTGGGAGCTTCCAGGCTCTAGGTCCTTGGAGCACATATGCACCAAGCTAGGAGGACATCCTGGTTGGCTGTGAATGTAGAGGGTGTCTGTGCAAGCTTGCAGGGGAGTCTTGGAAGCGAGAGTGTGGTGATAGGTGGTGTGTTGGAGGTCACTGGAGGGGCAGCATTGGAAAAACTGTGTTGATACTGTCCTCTCTCAGGTTTGGACAGCAGTTTTCCCCATTCTCTAGGGGATTTAGTCCCAACCCGTCTGTGTTGCTAAACAGTAACCACAGCAAGTTCAGCACTTACCTCTATTTGGCTTTACTGCAGTCATTAATCAATGAAGACTGTATTGTGAATGCTGTGTGTGAATATGTGTAGCTTAATCTCTCTCTCCTTATCTCTTCCTCTCTCAGCACCAGAAACTGCCCTTGCAAAATGAGCCAGCTTCCTCCGAAGAGTCCTGTGGGATCCCCAGTGTCAAAGGGCACGAGTTCCAGGGTAGAGGCTTTGGACAACTTGTCAATGGACAGTTTTTGGCTAGAAGTAGAGAACATTAAACAGAGCGCTGAAGCTGAGCAAGAGGAATGCAGCCTCGCAGATGCCAAAACACAAGAGGGTAGGTTGCCAAAAATGTTGGGAGTGAGGAGAGGAATGTGAATATTTGTAACAGAAAATTTGTTTATGCACCTGAATGATTTATAAGCATGTGGGAATATGTTTAGAATATTATCAATCAATCAGAGATAGACATATTATTTTAATTGGGTGGTGGGTAGTGCCCTGCAGAAGGGGAGTGCTGGCCTGGCCTGGTTTTGGCTTCTGAAGCAAAGCTGACTCTAAGGGTCAGTCACAGGAGCATGTTCAAGGCTCCTGATTTTTTTCAGAGAGCCCCACTAAGTGGGGGGGATCTCACTCCCAGTGCAGGTGGCTGCTTGGTAAACACCCCGTGAAAGTTGACTGTGTTTTGGAAGGTTTGTTTATGTAAGTGGTTCTGAGATTCATCATGGTGGCTTTTATGGGAGCTGCTTCAGTGGAAAGCAGACTGTTCTATCTCTGATTCACTGTTCAAGAAAACACAGTAAACATCCAGAAAGCCTTGAGTCCTTCCACAAGGTTTTTCCAGTATATTTTTTTTTTCTTTCTTTGGAAAACTGTTTCATATGCATGGAGTGTTTCTAATGGACTTTCTATAGCACTAATGTTATCCAGTGTTATAGAATAAGTGGAACCTGAAATAACTATATGCATTGTTTTGGAATAACTGGAACCAATCGTATTCCAAAATTTTTTTAATACAATTGCTTCTTAGAGAATCATAGAATTTTTTGCATTGAAAGAGATACTAAAGCCCAAGTTATTCCACCCCGTGCCATGGGCAGGGACACCTCCCACTAGACCAGGTTGCTCAGGGCCACATCCAGCCTGGCCTTGAACGCTTCCAGGGATGGGACATCCACAGCTTCTCTGGGTAACCTGTGCCAGTGCTTCAACACCCTCACAGGGAAGAATTTCATCTGAATATCTAATTTTAATTTCCCCTCTTTCAGTTTGAACCTCAGTTTACTCCTTGTCCTATCACTGGTGAGCAGGAACCTTTTTCTGATGAGCATTTCCTTTGGACATGGGAGGTACAACATCCTGGGGTGTTTGGAAGGAAGATAAGTGCTGACATATACCCAGTGATCCCACAGTTTGGAATCACACCTTTTCTGGGTCCGTTTTGAAGAGAGAGGGTCAACAGCTCTCCTGGGTGGATAGGGGGGCTCTGTAGAGAAGGATGTGAAGATCATCATCTGTGTTTGCTGTAGCAGACAAGACATGATAAACATTAAGGTTTGCTGATTGCATTCCTACATAAAGAACATAAGTTTGCTTTTTAGAACTGGAAGAGATGCAAAGTGATCCAGAAAACAAGTGCATTAGGAAGGAGACTCTGAAAAAGGGACCATGCCATGAGATGAAAGACTGTCTGGGACATCCGAAAGATTGATATGCTGGAGGCAATTTGATTACCGTGTGTAATCAGGAAATGTCTTTTAATGCTGTGTATTAATCTGTCAGGCAGGAGCTGACTGCTTAATTGGCCACTGAAACCAGACAGACTTGAAATAATGCTCTGAGTAGCAAAGCCTCCCTGGCGAGCTGGGGAAGGTGGTGCAGCACACTTGGGCTCCTGGTGCCTTTTCCAAAGGAGCTTAGGCAAATAAGGGTTGTGCTTGGGAGCATTGGTGATGAGGGGAAACTTTGGGTGTGTGGAGGCAGGATTTGACTGGTGCCTGTTGGCTTTCACACCTCTGCAGCTTCTGGTTGGAGCGTGGAAGTTTTGAGGCTCCTCAGAGCCAGAGGCACCATTGCTCTTTGCATAAATTCCAGGAAGTTGTGCTTGGACAGGGACAAACAGCTCCATCTGGAGACGCATGGCTCAACCTGAGATGTTGCTGATCACAATCACAGCACAAGAGACAGTGAGGAGGCTGTGTGAAGACAAGACTTTGCAAAAAAAGCTGACCCAGTTGGAGAACTGGGCTCCTGTGCGAGGGGAGGTGCTGTGGGAAGCTGCTCCTGAACCGGTGTCAGTGGGAGGCCAGAGTGTAACTGTGCAAAACTGGGTCAGCTGAAAGGTGCTGACAGTCTTGTGGCCTCACTAGTGGTTGATGTGAGCAGAAAGTAGCTTTTTCCTGGAACACAAACATCATTGTCCTTTCCTTGCTGTTGCTGTTTGCCCAGCTCTTCCCAAGGCCTGACAGCACAGCTGGCTCACTGCCACTAAAATACCTGTTCACATCCTTTCAGCACATAACCATGGCTGAGAACTGTCTACAGAGTGATCTTTCTCCACCTTCAAAAACTCGATAAGAAGCTGTGCTTAATATTTAGTCTGAAATTGTAAGATGTTATAGCTGTCCTTTAAATACTTGGAACCTGAATACTATATTACAAATACTCTTTCTGGCTGGCTTATGTTTCAAGTAAGTCTTTAGAAGTGGTGTTGTTAAGTTTTTGCAAAGTCATTCCTAACTGTTCTCTGCTGAAGTGCTGCTTGCTCATAAGGCAAGTCTTAGCAGCTCTCCAGGTTTAAGCCTGCAGCTCAGCTTCTGTGGATCTCTCTGTTCTGGCCTGTTTCTCTTCCATTTTTATCCTTTCCCCCCATAAATAACCTATTTTGCTGGTTTCCTCTTGTGTTACTGGCAAACATAACCTGGCCAAAATATTAAACAGAAGAGTTACAGTCTGGTGCTTTTGGCATCAGAAGGGGTAGTAAGCTCACATGGATGCTCTTTAGTATTGTGTACTAGATTTGTTTCCTGTTATGACTGGAATGGCTATTTTCAAAATTTGCAAGCAATACATTTCACTTCCTCTGGTTCCCAAAGGCAAAATAAACCAGAGGCTTTTTTTTGTGTTGTTCTGCTGTGAAACCATGGATGTAGGACAAAAGTACTGTGAGGAGTTGTGAGTGGGACCACGAGTGGCTGTGCCTACATGACCCCTACCAGGAGGTGTTCTTAACTGTTAGATACTGTAGAACCAGGCATAACAAAAGACCAACATTCAAGACCATGTAGAAAAACCAGATAGTTTGCCAGAAGATTCATCAAGGGAATTACTTGACTTCAAGGTCTATTTGTTGTGGTGTGATGAAGAGAAATGTTGTGTTTCATTGCAGCAGCTAAGAACACAATGAGTATGCTCTGAAGGCTGAGAAGAGTTTTAATTGTCACGACATGCATTTGCAAGCTGCGTGAACACAGAGGTTTCTTTAGAAAAATGAAGTTATTTAATCTCTCAGGAAGAGCTGCTTGGCTGCTTTATTATTGATGCAGCAATAATAAAACTTGGCCTGAGCAGCTGTTATAGCTGAGGAGATAGAAGTTTGCGTAGGACAGGAAGAGTGGGAATGGACTGTTCTGTGTCAATCAGTTCAGTTTTGATTTTTCTTTTCACAGTATAACCTTTGGTAGAGCTGTACTGGAGCTGCCTGCAGTGAATCAGTGTGGTGCATAGAACAGAAAAGATAAAAGCTTTGTGGTGTTTGCTGTGTTAAAGTTGAAACTGGCTACTAAATTTTTTCTTTCATCTTTGGATTTCAAGTAGCTGCCTTGCTCAGGGCACTTTCTCACTTGAACTTCCTTATGAGTGCAGGCAATAAGAAAAAAATTTTCTTCTGTGTTTTGAAGTGCAACTTTATTGAGGAATGAAGTGAACTTGAGCTTTTTTGAGTGATGCTGCTGTACTGTCTCCAGGCTTCTCACACTTCCTTCTGAATCTGAAATGGTCTTTAAGTTTAGCGATGTTTTGAATAGGCCCAGACATAAACGGAATACGCGGAGCAAGAATAACGTTTTTGCTTTTGGTGAGTGTATGGATACCAATCCACTTAAAAAGGTAAAGAGTAGGGATGGTGTAAACAAATAGTTCTGCAAGTATATTAAATAAAATACATTTGAATCTACTAGATCAGGGTCCAGATATTAACAGAAAAAAGAAACTGAAATACAGGCATATGTATAGATGAAAAAAATTCAAATAAATAGCTAGTAATTTGGAAAAGTACAAAAGCCAAATATGCAGTGTTGTGGCCTCTCATAGACCTTTCGTCTGTTCTTAAAGCTGTCAGAGGATCACGTGTGCTTCAGGGAGACATTGCCATTCCCTCTGGAGTGGCTGTGTGCCATTGCCAGCTGTCAGAGCTCCCCTTTGCACAGGCAGCTGGGTACCAGGGAACAGGGCTAAGAATTTGAGAACAGCTGTGGCTTGCTAACCAGAATGTGTTAGGAACCTAACCTAAACCTTCAGTGATGTCCCATTGCCACCTCAGAAAGGGGATAGCTCAGACTTCAGGTTTTCTGCCTCTGCAGCATTGCAAGCATGCAAATTTCCTTTATCTGCTCACTCTGCCTTCTCATCCCTTGCCTGGCAGAGGGAGAAGCTGAAGCTGAGTGGCTCCAGGACGCGGGTCTGTCCGAGCTCCTCGGAGGCCATGGCTCAGACAATGACAACCTCATGCTGCTCTCCACCCTGACCCAGACCCAGGCGGCTGCCGTGCAGCGCCGGCTGGACACCTACTCCCGCTCCCGCAGGAGGAAGAACAAGCAACCTGTGCGTGATGTCCGGGACATTTTCAGAGTGGCCAGCTCAGAGGTTTGTTGATTTAGTGGGATCCCTTGAAAGGCCTTGTTGCCTTCTGGTGGCTGACTTGCCTTTCTGGATCTAGGGCTGCTGTCATGTCCAAAAAGATGATTTCATCCCCTGAGCTGAAATGGAGCTGAGATCGGAGAAATTCTGTACCCTGGTTGCAGTGCTGATAAGTTATTACAAAACTTGCAGATCCATAAACTTCCTAGAGGCTGCTGGAACAATTCTGTATCCTGCCTCTATATGGCATCTACAGCATGGCAGCCTCATGGAGCTCTGGCATCATTTGGAGCCCCCTTGCGTCTTCTTTATTCCAGTGACATGTTAAATCATTATTGACCAAAACAAAAGAACTTCTTAAGTTCAGTTCTAATAAGCTGACCTCTTGCAGCTGGAAATCCTGGAGGAAGGCTAGAACTGCCTTTTTTTGAGGGCTTTGGGTTTTTTTGTTTGGTTGCCTGTTTTTTTTTTTTGGGGGGAGGGGGGTTGTTTGTTTTTGCTAGAGAATACATAACAGTTGGCTTTTCAGCTGTTTTCCTGCAGTTCTGCTCCTCTTTTCATTGTAGTCAAAACCACATTTTTCTTGTTTTTCAGGAGACAGCAGCAGAGAAAGAGGAGTCCAACCCTGACCCGTTGTGGCAGAATCTACAGACTGCAAATGCGCAGAGAAGTACGGAGAGTTTTTAAATGTAGAGTTGAACGGAATGAGGAGTAGGATCTAAAGTAAGGCTGAAATATACAAAATATGTATATTTCATGTATATGTTGTTAGGAGTTGCTGCTCAAACTGATAACCGTACCTCTGCAAGAAAGCAACTGAAAAATGAAAATAGAATCAATCTAGTAAAGATCATGTGGTAAAATCCTATAAATACGATATGCAATTGTGTAAGGAGAAGTTAGCCATAGGTGTGTCCTGTAATTTAAGGCCATACTTGTCTTACCAGTGGTCTGATGATTGTAGCTGTGATGTTACGACTTCAGACTAATCTCGTCTGTTGATCAGTGTCAGGTCTGTGCTATTAGAACTCCGTGTTCGTACATTAATGTAGCATTTTGTCAAAACAATAATACCAAACCTTTTTTAGTACTCTTCTAAGCTTCACCCTCCTGGCTTTCAGAAACTCAAGACAATTTCTCCTCTGTATCAGAAACCCAGGAGTACTCTTCCACAGTTCGAAACCCTGGAAAAGAGGAGGTGTTCAACATGGATGTTGCCTACTCAGAGCAAGCAGCTGTCCTGATCAAGGGATCCTTCCTGTCTGAATCTTGGAAGTTAAAGGATGGAAATGCTCTAACTGTAAGCACTGAAGGAATTTCTCCTGTTCGAATTTATTAATCTGTTCTTGTCAAGACACTCAGTTCAGTTGTATGATCAGCTCTTGAAAACATCCTCTGTAGATAGTGTTGCAATGGGTGTCTGTTAGGTATTTTTGGGTACATAATGCTTTTGTCCTTGCAGTGTTGGGACAAGGATAGACACTGTGTAGTGGAGGGTCAGAAGAAGACTTATATCTGAAACTGTCTATTTTGACACAGATCTATATTGTTTCGTCTGACAAGGGGAGAGTAACTGGACTTTCTTACTCATAATCCTAGCAGTTTTCTTCTTTGCAATGAACTGGATTGCTTCCAAAATCCAAGTAGATCAGGGTAGATATCAGGCTTTGACTTAGATAAATTGGGATGTCCAATATGACTAAAGAGCAATACTGAAAAGGGAAAATACTTATTCAATTAGTGGTTGAGTAGGAGCAGTTTTGGGCATGTGTCTAGTCCTGAACACAGGAGAATGAACAGGTGCCTGGTTATAATAAGGAGTCATGAGAATACAGGAAAAGTTGTTTACTAGTGGAATAAGTGACAACTTGAACTGAACCTTTTGGGTGTGTGTGGTTTGCTTTAGAAATTTAAGATCCTCAAGGGCAGACTAGGAGTAACCAGGATTGGAGATCTGTCTGCTCAGGACATGAAGAAGATCCCCACACTGGCCCTCATTGAACTGACAGCTCTGTGTGATATCCTGGGCTTTGAGCTGAAGAGAAACAAAGCAGCAAAACTGAAAACAACAGGTTAGTTGGGTTTTTTGCTTTGGTTTGAGGGTTTTATGAGGGTTTTTTTTGTGGTTTTGTTTTGTTTTTCTAGTGCCTTGTTTTTTTACGCTCATCTTCTCATAGATTGGTGTTCCAAATGTTAGAACAGAGAGGGTCTTTGATAAGAAACCTTGTGACAGGTGTGTTTTCCTCGGTCCTGGAAGTCACTGGATCATGATATCAAGACCTAGTACCACATTTATATCTGGCTAATAAATGCATTTGTCTTGTTTAATTATTCCTCTCTTTTTCCAGTATCTGTGCTTGTAGAAGTGCCATCTGAGACTGCAGTGGGTGATATATCTCTTAGACCTGTATTAGAGGTGATACAGACTTACAAACTGTTGTTTCTATTGTAGAGAAAAGGCTTTTCGGAGTTCCACTCAACACCCTGTTGGAAAATGACCAAAAGCTGCTCCCCAACACCAAGGTTCCTCTGTTACTCCAGGCAGTAAGTTCTCTTCTGCTTTCAATCTTACCTCTGATCCCCAGAGTCATTCTGTGAAAAGGAAGGGCTGACTCCTCATCCTCTGCACCTAATAGCTTTCTCCTTTCCCCCTTTAATAGCTGTTGTCCTGCTTGGAGAAGAGAGGACTTGAAACAGAAGGCATTCTGAGAGTTTCTGGGTCTCAGACGAGGATCAAGGTATGAGCTCTCTAGCAGTGTTTAAAAATGTCAGAGGTGATCAGGGAGCATTTGCTAAAGCAAGTATCTAAATAAACCAAAATAATAAATGTTAATATTTATTAATAACCTGTTTTATCTCCCTTCCAAGTAAAACTAAAAATACCTGGGAAATCTGGGAGTGCGTACTGTGAGGGTCTCTGCACAGTTTTGACTTGACAGATTGCCCCCCTAGTGCTCAGCTACAGAATTTTCCCTTTTACCTGCTTGTAATAAATGCCATCTTTTTAATAGAGCCTGGAACAGAAGCTGGAAAGGGACTTCTACACTGGCCTTTTCCGCTGGGATGAAGTGCACCAGAATGATGTGTCTGGGCTGCTGAAGAGGTTCATACGGGAGCTGCCAGCCCCGCTGCTAACAGCAGAGTACCTCCCTGCTTTTGCTGCTGTGCAACGTGAGTCCTTGCTCTGCCTGCTTGACAGCAGTTTGCTGGTTTGTGCTCTTCTTGTAAAGCTCTGTTGGCCTTGAACTGTCTAGTCAGGTGTGTTGGGAGCCTGTGGATCCAATGGGAATACAGTGCACGACAGAGTTATGGTCGCTGGTGCTTGATTGAACACATCTTTGTACACTGTCCAGAAGTCTTACATTATGTTGTGTCATTACTGCCATGCTGTATTAGGTCATTGAAAAAATTAGGACATGGCAGCTAATTAGGCCATTGGCTGTGGCAGCTGGCCAGGGTGTACAATCTTGGCTTAACTGGAGGTAGCACAATATTTAGCAAGCACCTTGGTTGGAGGTTTGTGCCTCAGTGAGTGGTTTGGATGGGTTAAGCTAACTTTTTCAGTGCACAACTTCTTTGTTCAAGAAATGGGGAATAATGGGGTCATTTGGTGCCCTTCGAGAGAATCAGAGTTGGTGGTAGACTGTGTACTCTGAAGGAAACAAGCCAGTCTTCTAAAACGTGGATAATTCCCTTCATAAGGACAGTATGAGCTTGATTTACTTCTATAAAGCAAGTTCTCAAATCCTAGACAACAAACGCTGCAATGAGTAATTGCCTTATTCTTTGGGGGATTCCCTGCTCAAGAAGAACAGTGTCAGAAGCCTGAATCCTCTGTCCTGTTGTTGCTCTCCCTAGATATTCCAGACCTGAAGCAAAGGTTGCAAGCTCTGAATCTCCTGATCCTGATTCTGCCAGAGCCCAACAGAAACACTCTGAAGGTAAAGGTGCTTGTTCTGGTTTTAACTGGAAAAATATAGAATCACTTAGGTTGGAAAAAACCCTTAAAATCATTGAGTCCAACCATTAACCCAGCAGTGCAAAGGCCATCACTAAACCGTACTTCTAAGTGCCAAATCTGCTTGACTTTTAAATAAGCACCACTTCTGGCTTTCTGTGCTTTATAAGACCTAAAGTGGTTGCTGCTGCTTTTTTTCCTCCTGTGTAGTTCAGCTTCCAGGTACTAAAGGCAAGGCTGACTTAGCACCCTGAAAACTTTAGGGTTCTGGAATACATAATCCAGTCACAAATGATCTATCCTGGCTCTGGGGAGGCGTGAGGTGAAAGAAATAATCCAAAAGGGTTTATTTTTCCACATCTGGGAATGGCTTTGAGGGGATACTAAGGGAAGGAGGGGTTTATCTTTGGATTCTGCAAATTTTATGACTCGACTTTGTAAATTGCTACCTGCCAAGGAGTAAGAGCCCATCTGCTTCCCACACTGTCTCTCCTGATCTCTAAGCACTGGACAAAGCAGTATGCTTAGTATAGTTGCTTGTTGCCATCTTAGTATCAGAAACTGGTCACTGAACTTCATGACTGGGGAAAGAGAATTTGCTCATGGGTAACAAGAAGAAAAAGCTAATTAAGTGATCTCTCCAGCAATTGCCACAGTCTTAAGTCTCTTTCCCTCTCTTCAGGCTCTACTTGAGTTTCTCAGCAAAGTGGTTGCCAGGGAGAACAACAACAAAATGAACCTCTGGAATGTTTCTACAGTCATGGCCCCAAACCTCTTTATGCACAAGGGGCTGCCAAACAAGATCCCTGAAGGGCAGGAGAAGCAGCTGGCAGAGGGGGCGGCTGACGTGGTACGGATGATGATCCATTACCAGGATCTGCTCTGGACAGTAAGTTGCACACATGTTTGGCAGAATGGTGTAGCAGTGCCTTGGTCAGGTTAGAGTTAGAGGAGGGGAAGGAACAGTCTTGGAAATTTCAGAGGAGTTAAACGTCTGTAGGCAAATCCTCTGACTGAGTTCCAAGACTACCTTGTTTTCAAGGTACACAGATATTTTGTTTATTTCAGGAGCTTCATAAAGTGATGATTGGGTTCTTAAATTACATCCTCGTCTCTGCTTGATTTAATTCCTGTTTTCTCCCTTCTCTCCTGCTCAGGTCTCCTCTTTTCTGGTAGCTCAAGTGAGAAAGCTGAACGAGAGCAACAGCAAAAGGTACCAGTTCTGTGACAAGCGAATTAAAAATTTGTTGCGCAAGATTCATGCTGATAAAGATAAAGTGGAAAAGAACCAGGCAGAGGTGAGTTGGGGCTTGGAAAAAACAAGCCCTCTCATGGCAGTGTCCAAGTGCTTTCATGAGAACTCAGAAAGCTGTAAAGAGGGATGTCCTTTGAAGAGCAAGAGAGAGAAAAAGATTGCAGAATAGTGAGGAACAGTTTCTCAGACTGTTTTGGCCAGATCGTGGCAAAAACTGATTCCAACAACAAGAACGCTAAATACTTTTCAGGCTACAAAACACTTGGTGAAAAGCAGATGAAGAGGGAAGAGACCAGGAACAGAAATGCTGGTCTTTGCCTCATGTGAAAAGCAGAATTCATGTGGCTCTGGGTGCCCTAGGTGTTGGCACAGATATATGTGCTGTGATAAAGGCAGACTTATTTTCAGGAACTTAAACCAAAGATTTAGATTATAACAGCAGTATTGCATCTAATTTTATTTTTGCTCCTTAATTCTGTTGATCTGTATGGAAGGGTTTGAGGAGAAGGTTCTTGCTACTTAAAAGGAGAAAAGTTCCCTGATGAACAGCATGGCTCTGCTTGCTCACATATTGGTGCAGACTCAGATGGTTTAAACAGATATTTCTATCAGATCTACTTCAGTATCAAAGTTGGGGAAAGATCCTTGGAGCCATTCTGCCTTGGGTGTTTTTGGTTGCCTTCTTAGCTGAATATATATGCAGGTCTGTAGGATCTGGATTATATCGTGCAGGGCTGGGTTTGGAAATATCACATAGCAGTGGGGGTGCAACCAAGGATGCTCTAAGGATCCAAGTTTAGTTGGAGTCTGCAGGTAGAAGTAATAAATTGAAAGTTTAAATACGCATTCCTGAAGAAGAGTCTGTGTTCTCACAAGGCAATACATTCCCCGTCATCCATACTTGAGATACTGAGATGATGTCTGCCTAAAACGTGGCTGTTAAGATGAAACATCGCTGCTGAAGGTGCTGTCACTTTGGAGAGGGCAGCTACTGTTTAGGCAAACAGATGACCCCATGCTTAGGAAGCAGTTAACACTGCTCTAATGGACTCAGTATTATGCACTGTTTTTGCAGAGGTTTTGGGATTGCAAAATTTACTTACAGCAGGTCAAATCCTATGAGAATAGTTCAGTGTTCTTGGCAAAAGTTCTAGGAAGTTACTTCATGGAGTATTTCATTAAAACAGTATTGGGGGAAAAAAACCCACTTGGACTCAGCTCTGTGATGGCTCAGTACTTCCTTTCTTTGGAAACTACCTTTCTGAAATTCAGTAGTCTGCAATCCAGCTGTCAAAATTCCTTTTACAGTAATTTAAATGAATTTCAGAGAAGTCACTCAGACTCGAGCAAACCAGTTTGTCAAAATTTCTTGCGACAAATCCTGTTTTCATCCAAGCTTGTTGTCGCTTGTGGTGGTAGTGCTGGGTTTGAACAGCAGAGAGCACCAGCGCCCGCTGATGGAGAGCACAGGTCTCCTCTCCAGGACACATCACGGAAACGCTAGTGATTGATTTATAATGCTCATCTTGATGCTTCTGTTAAGTTTTTAACCTGTAGAATGCGTGGAATAAGAAACAAACCTAAAGTTTCTGAGAAGCTGGCTGGATAGATTTAATTCTTCACACTTGCCAATCTATTTTGAAATTTGGGATTTTGACTGATAATAAAGTCTTTAAGCACTCTTTTTTTTTTTTTTTGTTCAGCCTTTGAAGATTGTGAAAGTCCACACATCACTCCTCCTGAAGGACTCACTGGAGGTGCATTTGAACAATGCAACCAGGGTTGTGGATGTCTTGAGGCAGTTTCAAAAGAACCTGCGTCAAAATGGCTGGAATATTGTTAACACTGTCAACCTCCTCAAGTGGTAAATTGCATTTTCTCTGCTTTAAAAAAAAACAAACAAAAAAACCCCACAAAAAAACCCCAAACGAAACAAAAAACCAAAACAAAAACCAACCAAACAGCAAAACACAAAAAAGGAAACAAAAAAAACTAACAAAAGAAAACAAAACCAAAATCAAAAACCTAATTGGTTGCTGTTTTCTGTCTTGTGGCTGAGGTGATGTGGCAACACAGTGAATCATGAGGAGATTGTTCTCTGCTTCTCTATTCTAAGTGGTGGAAATAGTGTGTTGGATGGGGAAGTAAAGTGTTAGTTCAGCTGAGTGATTCCCTTCTGTGTTCAGGCTGTCAGGAGGTCAGTGGTCCCATCCCCTCTGGGCTGCTGGAAAGCAAGTGAACTCCAGCAACCTTGCTGAAAGGATGAAAACTTGGAATGACATTGACCCTGCAAAGCAAACCCTCTCTAACTCACGTGGAAAAACATTACCTGTGCAAATTACCTGCCTGGAGTCGTAATCTCAACATGAATATGTTAATGTAGAGATTTCCTAAAATGAGCTCTGCAATGCCCTCCTATGCTCCAGTGGTAAATTGCTGACATAACCCAAAAAATGAACAGAAGAGTTCCTGCCCCAGTCTGTCACCATTCCGGGTGGCAGACTGTATTTAGAAGGTAATGCGGCAGTGCATCTCCTGACGGTGTCATACAAGGTGTCTAGACAAGGAGGATGGAGGGGAAGTTGGCTGATTACAAGTCAGCTGGTATCTCATTAACAGCTGCCAAAGTCTTCCAGCAAATGAGCTTCTCCGGAGTAGTCCATCAGTTTTTGAGGAATGCTGTCTGTGAACTTTGATATTTATGCCTGTTGTTTTCCAACTGAAAAGTTAGTGTTTGCATACACTGTGCTGCTTGCTGCCAATGAGGAATAGCTGCCTTGGTGGGTTTTTTTCCAGTTTTCTGGGTGCCCTTCTCAATACCTATTCAGGAGGATCATCGAAGTCTCTGTACCATGGCTTGTAGCTTCCTTGACCATTGCTGGCCTCAGAACCACAAGCAATTCTTTTGGAAGAAACAGTACTGAGCAACCTAACCTGTCTTTGCAAAGATTTAACTTCAGTGTTTTTTTCTTTCTGCAGTAACAACTCAATAGAGTGCCCAAACTTACTTCTGTATGAAGTGGGAGGTAACATCGGTAAGTACAAAAGGCAGCTGAAAATAAGGACTCTGACACCAAGTTTTTATGCTTAACTTATTTCAGGAAGGAGTTAAACTTCTCTGGGCAAGTTGTGCTGGTGCTTCACCACCCTCAGAGTGAAGAATTTCTTCTTAATATCTAATGTACATCTACCCTCTTTCATTTTGAAGCCACTGCCCCAGATTTGTGCAAACACTTCTGAGTAGTGTAATATTGCAATTAATATGAACAAGTACTAATTTTTAGGTAGGGGGAAAACCGAACGAAACCCAAAACCTAGCAACTACAGAACTAAGGATATAAAAAAAAATGTGGTCTTTTTCTAAACGTTTTGTTTTAATAGGTGAACGTTGCCTGGACCCAGACACTTACCTCTTGGACTTGTACCACATCAACCCCCATGCTGAGTGGATAATTAAGCAAAACCCATCTTATCCTCGGATGTTCTAAGGAGAAGATGAAAAAAACAAAGCATTTGGTTGAGGTGTGGAAATTGAGACATTTCTGATGTAGTCACAGACTTGTGACTTTGCAGGAAAAACAACTTTATTTACTGCTTCTATGGCAGCTGGCAGTGAGAGTACACAAGCCTACCTGCTAACAGAGGTGTTGAAAACAAGCAGCAATTCTTACGTAGAAGAGTTTGCAGGGAGGATGACTGTTCTTAAACAAAATATCCCCCGAGAACAAGTCCTGAAAGTAAAGCAACAGTGGTCGTGCAGCAAATATGGAATGTAAGAGAAGAAAGGTCAACTTGAAGATTTTAGAAAACATCTGCCTGTTCTGCATTTGCTCTTTTTTTTTTTTTCGTCGCATCCACCATTTAGAGGAGAGGCAGTCAAAGTGCTGCAGAGGTACTAAGGACATCACCTTGGGAAGGTCCATGATTGCCTCGTGCACATCACCAGAAGAAGGTGAGACCACAGGTTTCTCTAAGACACTGTCATGTTCTTTGAAGAATGAAGAAGGGTGTTTGCAGAAAGGGCAGATGGAATGTGATACCAACATCCTGTATTTAATGACTGCAGATAAATACATACACAACACGAGAACATAACTTTCCTTGCAAAAAACAGACAGTAACCTTTCAGATGTGCAGTGTGACAAGAGATGTGTGTCCCATACAGCTCTGCTGGTAATACAAAGCCAAATCTACAGGTTGCCATTGATGAGGGTAAAATATGCATTTACTTTGCTGGACAACCTATATGTCAATAGATAACAGGAAATATTCTGAAGTTAATTTCAGGTTAGTAAACCGACCTGGCCACATAAACTGAACATCTTTGTGGAGGATTCTGTGTGAAAATGTCTGTCCAAAACAAACCAAGCCTCCCCTGAGATGTGAAGTGGCTGAACTGAGAGGTCCATGCCTGTTTCTGGTCACACAGTGGGTACTGAACTGAGCCTCCTTTGCTCCGGCTGCACGTTTCCATCCCTCCCAGCACAGTGTGGTTGTTGTGGGTGGAGAATGAGGGTAGAGCAAAACACTTGCACCTCACATCACTGCTGCATCATCATCATCCAACCCCAGCTCAAAGAGGACTCTACTTGTAGAGGAAGTGCACAGAAGAATTGTATTCCTTTGTGATGATACTGAAATACATTATGTGAGAGAACCCACTGTGCAGTTTCAAAGGATGGAACACGCACCATATCCAGAAATCTGGATGTCTCTTTTTATGTACTGTTTTTAAACACTGTTGGATATTTATTCCTGTGGCAGAGGCAGGGCTGCCCTGCAAGTGTATGCTCAAAGTATTTCATCTGCCAAATCCTAGCTGCACTAATTACAATCTCCAGTATTATTTCTTTTGTTAAATGAACTGGTTTCCATTGCAATCTGAATCTTCCCTCCTCTCATTTTTTTTCTCCCAGGCTGATGTGTAGCATTCCTTATTCTTTATCTCAAACTCCTAGTTTCAGTTGTAAGGGCACTTCACCCTGTGATTTTTCTGTCTGTGTGGTTAAATTCTTGTGGTGGTTAAGATCCTGTAAGAACAGGTGAGCCATAGTCCATGTTCTTTCCAGCCTGTTATGAACACTATGTGAGTGGTGGTGATATCTTAAAATTATGCATATATTAGAGAGTCTGTCTAGTATTTTTTGATTGAGATGATGCAGATGCATTGACTGGACCACCTTCATACCTGTCTTCTTAAGAAACAATAATATAAACTTGCAAAAAATCCCCCTCCCTACCCTGACCAAGATCCCCAATGTCAAGAATTCTTGAGGTGCCTCTTTTATAGGGTTTAAATTGTGCCTAAAAGAGCCTGATTCTTTTCCTCTAGGATGAGAAATTTGTCTTGAAAGATCAAACTGTTTTAAAATGGGGCATTAAAAATCAATGGTACCTATTCACTCATCACTTGTGGAATTCTTTGTTGCAGTGGTGGAGTTGGCAAGGAGTAAATGCTAGCAGTGTGATAACCTGAGAAATGCCCAACTCATAGAGGCGTGGTGTGAGCTCAAGGATCCTGCCCTGCAAATCACATAATGCTGCATTTTTTTTCCACCCCTCATATGCTGGTTTATTAAACATGCTGTCAGTATGTATTGAGGGGTCACTACATCACTGCTGCTGCAAACTACAAATGACTGGGGTTTTTTGAACACCAAACAATGTGAATCAGTGCTGTGAAAACCAAGGTTGGTGGGAGATTCTTATGAGACAAATAGCAGGTCTCAAATATGAAAGGAAATGTAAAAAAAAATTTTAAAAAATCAGCTCTTATCAGATGATGGATGTGCTTTTTTAATTTTCTGACCTGTCTTTGTATCAAAAAGTATATGCAAATTTTTCAGTCATTGATGTGCAACCCACTTTTGAATGCTGGCTTTTAATAATGTTTTTTATGAATTTTTAATTCCGTATTTAAATTTCATTTATTCAGTGAAACAATAAAAATATAGTGAAATCTCTTGGCTCCAGTTTCATTAGTGGCTGAGAATAAGTTAACATGTCTATGACAGGAGGGTTTGCCTTGGGCCTGAAAAGGGATGTACCTGTGCTCTAAGTGAGCTGGGCAAGAGTTTTGTGTTAGAGCTTCAGAAGAAGTTCCTCTTTGGATGATCCTATGGTTCTGCTGCAAAAGAATGATCCAGGAGGATAAAAAGGGGAATGGTGATGGGTATAAAAAGTCCCGAGAAAGGCTGATGGGCGCTGAAGGTGAGCACCAAGGATTACTGACTTCTGCGCTGCTGTTAAAGATTTAAGCTTGAGGAAGGACGAGAACTCTTTCCCACTCTCTCAGCTACTCAGTCCTTCTCAGCTGAGCTGTGCTCTGTGACATGGGTGCTGGACTAGCCAAGTTGGCTCGGAATAATAGGAATCCAGTCTGAATATTTGGTTAAATCGTGACTATACTTTAGTGAAGTTGCAGGAGTAATTGCCTAGGGTATAAAGGCAGAAAAGAGCAAGAAGCCAAACAGAAATGGAGGATGTGGGTGTACTTGTGTGGATTGCTTGTCATTTTGTTCATTGTCTTGCAGGATTTGGAAAATATACAGATGCACATGAGCTCTGATGTTCTTTCCTTGCTCACCCCAAATCTTGCTCTTGCAGGCTACAGTAGAAACTTGCTTCAGAGATTCCCTGTTCTGTGCAGGATGACAACCAAAGCTGGTTTCCTTTACCTTCAGCTTTTGCCAGCCTGCCTTTTCTGTGACAGGAGGGTGAGGTGAGCCTTCAGTAATGAACGCATTTCACGTTAGTCCGTGTGTGTGGATGGATGATTCAAGCTGAGCATGGACTGCTTGCGACTTGCGTTCAAACTGACTCTTTTGAGCCTTACTCAGAGTCTTAAAATCTGAGGAGTGTGATTATACATAACTCACCGGTCTTACTTCCTGCCTCAGCTGTTTGTATGTGCCCAGTCAGTGCAGGAAGAGAAAGTCACTCTTATCTGCACTGGTGACTCTAGTTATGCCTTCTTTGGACACGAGCAGTCACAAAGTGGAATAATTGCCTTTTACTTATAACAAACTGGCAGAGCTGTCTCAGGGTTTCAAGAGAGACAATTAAAGATTTTTACATTGTTTTCTTCAAAAGGAGAAATAGACCTTGGAGTTTCCTAATAGCCCTCCTGATTCTGAACCATGCTTTCAGAGCGTGTTGTTGTGGGTTGCATTTATGAGCCACTTATTATCCCTAATTACTGAGCAGGAGGTAGGTCTCTCTGTAATAGGCGAAGTTGTGACTTGATGAACACTCAGCTGTCTCTATTTAAGATAAAATTACTGTAATTAACAAATCGATCAACCTTACTTTCGCTTTGCCTGACTGGGACAGAGCAAATGGGCTAAATGAGACCCATTTAGCACAAAGGTAGAGAAAGGGGTTTACAGACCTCGGGATACAGAGGATTAAAGCTTTTTTGTCACACACTGCTTTAATGGTAATGTCACATAATTGTCTCTCGTTAGACAGTTTTGTCTCTAGCAAAAAGCTCCCATGCTGGGCTTTCTTCAGCTCAGCCCAGCGAAGCAGAGTCCCGGCAGGTGAGTAGCCAGGTGGGTTGATTTGTTATAATCTACACCTCGAGCAGGGCTGGGTTGGATTCTCTGGGTGCTGCACTCCCTTGTGACTCTTACTGGATTGTTTGCAGAATGTATGTCTTGGAGAGCAAGATTAATCCCTCAGGTTGTCCACTGCCTGCCCTAACTGCCCAGATGCTGCTCCTCATGCAGCCTTGGTGTCTAAGAGCATCTGTGCTTTTAGGCCCAGCCAGTCAATCCTTCCACCGTGCTGGTGTGGGGAAAAACTCGTCCCCAGCCCTTCTTCCAGGTAATTGGAGCCATGTGCTGTCTAGAAAACACTCAGCTACAGGAATTAATTCCTGTTGGAGCTTCTGACATGGGTCTGTTTACTCTGGCAAGCTCACAGTGCCTGTGTAGTCAGCCTATCCTTTCTGCCTGGTCACACCGAGATTGTATCACATGCACACATGTATTTAGGGTGATCCTATTAAGTAGATGAGATATAGGAGGGCCAAGGAAACGTTCCCTGTTTCACTGTGTTCAACCCTCCTGTGAAATGAACTGGTAAAGGGTAGATCTGCTACAGCTGGGGAAGGGTCTGGAACATAAGTCTGAGGAGGAGTGGCTGAGGGAGCTGGAGGGCTCAGCCTGGAGAAAAGGAGGCTCTAGGGGACTATCTTACTCTCTACAATTCCTGGACAGGAGGGTGGAGCCAGCTGGGGGTCGAGCTCTTCTCCCAGGTAACAAGTGACAAAACGAGAGGAAATAGCCTTAAATTGCGCCAGGGGAATTTTAAATTAGAGATTGGGGAAAAATTCTTCACTGAAAAGATGGTCAGGCACTGGAATGGGCTGCCCAGGGAAGTGGTGGAATCATCATCCCTGGAAGCGTTCAAAAGGTGTATGGATGTGGCACTACAAAATGGGACTGCTTCAGCTTCAGCTGGTTGCTCCTTCAGGAGCATGAAGATGTCTGTGGTGGAAGCTGATTTTCCTTGCCAGCAATGGTTCTTGCTACACTAACTCATCTAACAGAAGGAGGGGTTTGCTTACACACACTGTGTAAGAAAATCACAGTCAAATTTATTCCAACATATTGGTAAAAAAAGGTGTTGCATATGGCAGGGGAGGTTTATCCTCACTGTATCCAAACCCATGGGCAGCAGCTCCGGTGTGATAAAGGCCTTAGGGCAGAGGGATAAATTGAAACTGGAGAATATCTGGCTTGGACTGTAGTGCTGATGGCTCAGCTTTTCAGAGAGATTCGTCATTGCCACCTTGTGCCACGGTAGGTGTGGGTGCCATCCATTTTGGAGTCTGGTTGTGTCTGTTGGGTGTCTGACTGCTCTTCTCCCGTGCTGCCCATCACTCTCCATTGGGCATCTCCTCCATCCAGCTCCGGAGAATGCCTGGCTGGGAGGCACAGTGAGTTGCTGCTGTAACTGTCACATACATGCAAGAAAAACTCGGGTTGAGCCGTCAAAGGCAGAGCCAAAACCATTTGAAAGCTTCATTAGCCGGGCTTTGTTCTGACGGAGTAGTCAGGCGAGGAAATAATGCCGGGAGTGTTATCAGCCATGTGCAGGAGGCGGTTGCATAGCAACCCCGATTGAGGGACGGCACTGCTTCTCTGCCGGAAAGAGAAATACTCATTTTCTTCAATTTAGAGGCATTTCAAACAGGAATTCATTATTGGTGAACGATTTGCTCGGGTTTTACATCTCTTAAAGAGACAGCAAGTAGTGCTGGCCTTCTTTTAGCAAACTCATAAGGCAAATAAACCTGAGGCAATGTAGGTTTTCTTTGTGGTTTCAGCTGCTGTTTTCCATCCTTTGTCCTGCTGGGGCTCAGAATGGGATGAGGACTGGAAATTTCATTGTTCCTATATCCTGATATAAAGGCATTTCCAGGGAGCCCTCCTTTGGTGCCATGTTGGTTATTACAGGGGGGTGACCATTTTCCCCTCTTTCCTCCAAGCCCTATTTAAAGTGCAGAAGGGGGTTGGTTCTGCTGCTGCATCTCCATGTCAGGCTGGAGAACTGGTCAGGCTTCAGACCCCCTTCAAACCTGCAATATCTGTGAGGCCGCTGAGGAGCACTGGATGTACAGATAGGAAATAGATGGATCGATCTGCTTTTTGTCTGGAATCTGAGATGTTGAGATTGAGGCAGACAGAGGCTGCCCAGGCCTGTTTTAAAGGGAACTATGATTACATGGCACAAGAAACGAGTTCCAGCACTGAGGAATGGGATTACCAAGTGTGCACGTAGTACAGGGCATTCTGTGGTCTCCCTGTGCTGCAGCTCTGGCTGTTTCACACACAGAAGGGCCAAAAAGAGCCTTTTCAAACTTCAGCTTTGGTGCATGTTGTGTAATAAGAGCAATAGGGTAGAAGTAATCTGCCCTGAAAGAGGAACTGGGATACGGACACATGAGAGCATCCCTAAGTGGATGTCTGGATTTGGTGACTAGCGAGAGGGAGGCACATTCTCCATGTGCCGTTTATCTGGATGATGTATTTGGCTTTCCAAAATAAGTTGCTCCTACCCTTGTACACTCGTCTCTAAGTGCCCAGGATAGTGCTAGTACACACAGGGCAGGGCCCAGTGCTACCAAGGGAAGATATTAATAGGGAATTAGTACCTACAACGCTTTGATTGTGCTTCTGTGGCTTTGTATAGTAAAGTGGAAATCACTTTTTAATTCTTTGTTCACCTGTTAATATCTGTATTGCCAGGATCCACGACGGACGAGAGCTGGAATGAACATCTTCTATGTTCATTCACCTACTGAGAATGTGGAGGCACCTTCTATCGTTAATCAGCTTATACATCAAGTGACAGCAAGTACAGTGAATATTATTTGTACATTGAAAACTCCTTTCTCTGCTCTGTCCTCTGACTTCAGCCTTTCAGTATTGAACAATAATATATCTTTCCTTCTTATTAGCAATCCAGTTTTTGGACAGATTCAGATTAAATTGCATTCTTAGTGTATTAAACACTTTAAGAAAAAAACCACCAGGACTCAGGATGTTTATGAAAAGCAATTTCTTCAGTGCCAGGTAGTTTAGTAACTCCATGGCCACGGCATTCATTTATTTTAAACTATGTTTCCAAACTGTGACGGGTCAATAATAAAGAAGACAGGGTGGCAGATTTTGTGTACAGGGGAGCTCATCTCAAAGGAAAGGACACAGCTGTGTTCAGTCAGGAGTACAGGGAATAGCGTAGCTCCTAGATCCACCAAATTAAAGGCTTATCTGAAAAATAAATCTTCTTATAGTGAATGCTTCCCTGCTGAACTATTAGCAGGTCATGAGAATTTAGAGATATGTATGGCAAAAGGTTGAAGTTTCTGCTCCTCTCTCATCCAAACAGTTTTCTTGTAACAGTAAAATTTTTCTACGTATTCATCTGGATTTTTCCTTTAATCAAGTCCATGGTGGAAAGAGACATGTAGCCCTAGGCAGGCTTTTGCACCTGAGACCTCAGATCTACTCAAGCAGTAAATATAAACATTACAGAGTGTTTCAAAGGACTTGTTAAAAATATTGGAAATCAGTATCTTGTAGGAAACAAAGTAAGTTAATAGTATTTGTTGAAAATACCTTTTACAAACCGCTTGGGACACTGAGAAGGTCAACTGGAATGTGTAAAAACGTTCACCCATCTCCTGCTTCCCTCTGTGGATATTCAGGAAGAGATTTTTGTGGGTTTAAGTTTCATTATCTCCATTTGAAACCTGGAAAATGCTGAAGAACCAAACTGAGTTACTCTGCTTTGTATCCTGCTCTGCTTACAGGAACTTTGGGCTCTCCAGCTCGGGAAGAGCTTTTTTTCTGCATCTGCCACGTTCAGGGCCGCAGGTTTAAAATGTAAAAAAGCTTTTAAAAAGCGGAATAGCCAGTTTGTTGTTAATACACAGGGATTGGGACACTGGCTTCTGTTGGTCCAATTTCCTCTCAGATTACTCCTGGTAGAAAGATATCCCCTTCTCTCTGTGGAGTGTGATGGATTTTCCCTTAATAATCAACATACTAGGCTTGATTAAAGTGTTATCTAACTCAACAGACATATCTGTTGGATAACTTCTGTGAGTAATTGAGCAGGTAGGTTGTCCCTGCCATTCCCACCCAGCTGGAGGTTGGCCTGTGTCTGGTCTGGGAGCTGAGCTGCCTCTACTTTTATTTTGATTAAATGGTACATTTATAAATCAGGTGCCCAGCATGAATGTTTATTTAAGAGTCCTAACTTTTTCCATAGTATTCCTGAGTGCGCACTTATTAGAAGGTCACACTGTGAACCCCCAGGAATTCATTAAATATTTTATGTATCTGGGTACTTTAAATAAATCTCACAAGTGCAGCCTGCAGGACCTGGGTAGATTAACTGTCTCTGAACAGGCTTACTTTGCTCCAGGAAGACCAAGACATAGATCTTTAAAGAAACAAACCCCAACTCCTGACCTTCCAAGAAAGGTCAAGCATAAAAATATCTTCACCCCTGCCTTTTTCTTCCCCCATGTCCAGAAGCCTATGATGTCTCTGACCCACTGAATCAGGACTCCGGGCAAGTATCCCTACCACGAGAGCGCTGCAGCTGGCAGGGTAATGAGACAGAAATGTGATAGATCCTGAGCTCACATCCTTTCCACTGCTCCTGCTCACTGCCCACACACCACTTTGGCCATGGGCATGAGCACGTGTGAACACCTGCAGCAGGATGCAGAAGCAACACATGGGGACACAGATCACTTCTCTGGTGGTTAAAGGATTTTATTTTTTTAAATTATCATAATAAATGTGTTTACACTGGCAAGGATTAAGTGGGAAGAATTCTACAAGGATGTCTTTGCTCTCAAAGCCATTTCTGAGTCATCCTTTGATGGATTTGGCTGCAGCGGCACTGACTGAGTCCCCAGCACTTTCCAGAGTGCCTCACAGTGCGGAGGAGGGATGCCCATTGCTACATCAAGTGACTGGAGTATGCATTGCTGCCTGCTGCTTGGCTGCTGGTTTTATTCCTTTGATTTAAAGCCATTCTGCCAAAGTGGGGGATTCGTTTTGCTTAGATATGCTACTTGCAGCATTGTAGAGAGCAAGAATTATCACCTAAATTGTTACTAATATTTCCAGACAAAATCTTTGATTGTGGTTGCTTATATCTGTCTTGTCTGTTCATGTTTTGGCTCACAGAGGCTTTGCTTTCTGTCTAGATTGGGAAGTATATGATTTCTTTGTTTGATTTTTCCCTCGCAAATATCCTGTCTGCTGCATACTGAAGGCTGAGGAAAAGTTCTGACTGAAAAATAGAGTTCTACCTGATTCAAGGCTTCCTCGCCTTAATCTCTGCTCAGTGTGTGTAAAATGAAAGAGAAAGGAGACAATCTGCCAGTTTTAACAGTGTTCAGCTCTGGTGGTGGTGTCCCAGCTGTTTCCAGTCTTTACCTTTCTAGAGAACCCATTTCCATGATGATAATCTTTTGACAGCTTTTAATCTCCCAGTGCAGAAGTGACAAAACAGTTTCATAATCCACTTGCGTGTATCAGGCCGCTCACTTCTATTTTGGGAGATCCGGGGCTGACTAATGTACAGTTCTGGCCCATGGGATGTGACATCACCATGCCAGAGGCTGCCACTTTACAGAAATTGCCTCCAGAAAGGGGGTAAGCGCAGTGATTTTCCAGTATAAGTTGGAAACTTGAAGCAAAAAAATCACAGAGCCCATGGAGAGAACCCTGAATGACTCACAGGAACAGAAGCAACTGAGCTTGTGTAGTACCAGGGGCAGAGCAGAGGGTGACGTTCCTCATGCTGTCCGTCTGCAGCCTGGCCCTTCTTCAGGAGTGTTAGAGGGATCTACAGGCTTCAAGCCAAAAACAGGGAACGGTGACTCAGTCCTGCTCTAAAGGGGTGTAGAGCAGCAGGCAACAGTGTGTTTGCCTATCACAGGGGATGCCAGTTACTCCAGAGACCCCCAGAGATGTCTCTATGAGTCATTTGTGGGAGGCAAGGTAGAGGGATGATGGGGAAAAATTTGAGCAACATGTCATCTGCAGTGTGCTTTGCTTTGGAACTTTTGGAGAAGGGATAAAGCCTCAACGTTTAACACAGCTGCATCAGGAGGAATCGGGGAGAAAATTTGATTCTGTGTTTGAATATTTCATCATAACTTGCACATGTTATTTGACTCTGCATGTGTATCTATTTCCACCAACAACATACTGATTTGATCTTGTAAAAGCTGACTGAAAGGATAGTCGAACACTTCTTCCTAAATAACCAACTGTGTTTAATGAAAAAATAATTAAAATTTCGATAAGGCTCGACATGTAGACACAATAAAGACAAAATGTAGGTGAAATATAGATCAAGCAAGGAATTTATTTTTGAGAGGTGGCAGTGAGCTCTCTGGATGAAAAATGGCAAAAGATCTTGCTCTCTTGAGACCATATTTGATTAAACCAGAAAGTTAGTAGAAAGAAAAAGCAATTTCCAAGTATGCCTAATGTATACACTAACAACCTTGTGACATGTGGGCATGCAAGTTTCTGACAATGAATCCTGCAGTTGTTTTACTTACAGTAATAATACTTAGATAGAGGTAAAGATGGGAACTAGTCGAAAGCAGAGTCCAGGCATAAATCCTACCTTTATCATCTGTGTTCTTCTAGAAACAAGAAGCGACTGACATATACGCTTAATTCAAACTAAATAGCCTATAAGACAAGTTCCCCAAGGCTAATAATAATAATATCAGGAGAAATGAATATAAGGATGATTGAATACAGGATACGCTGAAGAGTGATTATGGAATATAGATACATATCGTGTTGGCAAGGATGGGCTGGTGTTTATGGTATGCTAGAAAGTCCAATCCATCATCTGACCAGAGAATGTAATGCAGTTAGAATCAAAAAAGATGCCTCTGTCCGAAGCAATACATGGATGTTATAAACCAGCAAATGCAAATAATCAATCAAAAGCAGCAAGCAGACAGAAGTGGAATATCATTGAGCAATAATTCAGATCACAGCTGTGATTATGAGAAATAACCTTAAATCTGCTATTTAATTAATATTAAGCTCCTGACACCCTCTAGGATGAGGCACAGAAACCTTGTCAGGCTGATATGATAGTAACCAAAGAAAATATGAAGTTCCTTAGATGTTTCAGAAAGTGTGTTAACCATTAACCACTGAAGGCTCTCTGATCTGTGTGTATAAATAGGGTTATCTGCAACCAAATGCTGCTCAGGCAATGTCTGGTTTCCCGAGATCAAGCAGCCCTTGTCAGAGACCCCAGTTCAGGCTGGGGCAAGTTCAGCACTTGGGTCACCTTTGGGGCCCTCTTTTAGTGCTGATCCACAGCTGCTGTGCAGCCTCGTCCTTTTTGCCTCTCAGGGAAGAAGAGAGATCCCCTGGGAGACCTTCCTAAGCAAGGCTGGCTCCATGTCCAAGGCTGGTGACCAAAGGTCAGTTGCCTTAGTGAAGGATGAGGGTGCCCAAGCTTTGAGCTTCAGAAGGGATCACAGAACGGTTTGGGTTGGAAGGGACCTGAAAGATCTTATTTCAGCCTCCTGCCATGATCACGGACATCTTCCACTAGACCAGGTTGCTTCAGGCCCTGATGATGATCTGACATCTCCAGTAGCCCAAAGTACATGTAGAGAGGTGTCTTGCACCTGCTCCCTGAGCCTGGATGTTCATACACATGTGAATTCCTGGAATGGAGCTTTTTCTAGCTGAGTGCACTGGCTGCAGGTAGAAATATCTTTGTAATAAGACTGTACATTTGCATCATTAAGTGAGTGATTCCTGTGTCAAGGAATCAAGCAGTTTCCATCACCTTCCCCTGCTTTGTAAGAGTGTGTGTGTGTGGTAAATGACCTTTGGAATGAAAATACTAACGGAAAAGGAAAACATGATTGTAATTTATGAAATGTTAGCCCAGATGCCTCTAGGGGGGAATAGACCTTTCAGTCTTGCAAGCTGATACATCGCTGGGTGCTTGCATTGACACAGGTGCATTTAAAGATTCAATTAAGGGAAAACTGTGTATTTACACAGCATGGATTAATTTCATGTTTTGGCAACTTTCTTTTTAAACAGTTGAGACTACTGGTATTGCTTAAAGAGGCTGCTTGTTCAGAAAGGACTAGGCGAGGTACCAGAGCAAAGAGGTAAAGCCCAGGCCTCTGGCAACAAAGCATTTGGGTGGTCACTCCACTCTGAGAATATCAGATTGAACAGCCCCTGCCCATGCTGGAGCAACTCTTGATGGTGGGATTCAGGTTCTTGGGTGAAAACAGTGATGGAAAATCACTGCAAATAATGGCTAAATTTCTGGGGATGTTACCTGAAGGAGAACAAAGGAAGTGGGTGCTTTCCGAAAAGTTGCTTTGTGCAACTCAATTTTCTGGGTAAAACCCATGAGTTTCTGTCTTCATTATTAGCCAGGAGCTTCCACACAGGGCTATCAAAACCTTAAAAGGCTGAATTTGAGGCAGATAAATGCAAAATGAAATGGGGGGAAATTGTTTATTGCTGATGAAAAAACAGCACTGTGAATAACAAGGAAGAAAATGCAGCTGAGGGCTCAAATTGAATCTCTATTATGCCTGTGATTAAAGATAATGTGCTAGGAAAGGGGATTACAGTAGGGTTTCTGCGCTAGGTTGAATGGATAGAAACGTGGTGATTGTGGCTGCTGAGACTTCATTGGCCTGGGCTTGATATCTAAATTATAGGGCTATTACCCAGAAATGAGGTTGATGTTCTGTCTGAAAGGCAGAGCCCTTCACTGCCCAGCTGGCTGGGGAGACTGGTCCTTCTTGAGGCTTGGAAACTCTCGCCTCTTTATTTTCCTTAACAACTGAGGGTTTCTAATCCCTTACAAAACTACAGAGCTGGTAGTGCCTCTTCTTTTGTCCCTTTGGTGAACAGGAGATGAACTTGTTGGATACAAGCGAGCAGTTACATCCCTGGTGCTGATCCAACCCCATCCTGAGTTCCCTGTCTCTCCCTAGTCTGTGGTGCTGAGCTGGTGCCTTCACTCCAAGCCCTCTGCGGGGCTGGGACTGGAATTATCTGAATTGCTGCTTTCCTTGAAAAGCCCAGAAATACCCAATGAAAGGAAGGGGAAGAGACTGAAATCTGCCATAGCTCAGGCCCTGGCAGGAGCAGTGATCAGAGCAAGGCCGGGGGGTGTGGGTGGTGCAAATGGGATGAGGTTGGTGAGTTGCAAAGGTTGGTCTTTGTTTCAGTTTATTGTAACCATCATTAAAACCTTGAACACATCCCTGGCCCTCTCAGCATCTCTGACACCATGTATAGAATAGGAGAGTAATATTCCTTTGGTGTATTTGGGTCTGTGCAGACTGTAAGAGCTTTTGCAGAAGTATGAGTGTGTATAGAAAGGGGAATCAAATTTAGTTAAATGTTATGAACCGTAATAAAATAACATGTGCAGCATCCTTGGAATTGAATACAAGAAGTGATAGAGACCTTCACAGTCACTTGGAAACTATTAGCAGTACTCTGCACCCCTGCACAGTGATGTGGGGATACAAATAAATTGCTTAATTTTATTTTTAAACTTCACACTAAAGGTTTTTGTTTGTTTGTTTAAAGAGGCTTAAAAAACCAAAGATGTATAGGTCCTTACAGTCAGCCACACTCCCATATAAGCATCCAGACAGTTCATGAGTGACTGCTTTGTTTCAAAACTCGGTTTTGTTTGTTTATTTTAATGAAGTCTATGTCCCTTTCTTGATGAAGGCAATGCATTGGTAGGCAGGGCAAGATTTAAGATGTTTTCAAGAAAAAACTTGCCTGTTTGTAAGTAGCTGGGTTTCTGAGTGACGGCTGAGGAGTTATTTGGCAAACTTAGTTGCATTTGAAAAGTATCTGGGCTTGAATGCGGGAGATACTGCTTTCTGTTTAAAACAAAACTGTTCACTAGGATGAGAAGAATATTTCAGGGACATATTTGTATTTAGGAGGTTCAGGGCACTTTTCACAAACTTCAGAACCATTCAGCATCACAAACTGTTTTCTCTGGGAAGTCTTTCCTGCTCTGCATCCTCAGCCTCCACAAGCCTTGATCTGGGAATTGCTGTTATCAGTTGCCTGCAGTGTTCTGCTCCCGGCTTATCTACTCCTTACACAGTAAGGACACTGATGACTGCTAATCAACCTCCAGCCCACAGATCTCCGGGAAACATCAACACTATCTGCACTGCTCCATTTTCTTTCTTCCCTTCTCATCTTATTGGAGGGAGGGAGGAAACTTTACTGTCTGCAGTCTCACTGAGCTTAAAAATTGGAGCACAGTTAATTATGCTTATTGAGTTGCTACATTTAGCTGAACCTTAATTTGAAGCACAGAGCTGCTTGAATTTGGAGTTATGTGGTTATCTACTTAGTCTTCAGCATTCAGGTCAGCTCTCCCCCTGGCACCAGTAACACCAGTATTTGTACTGCAGTGCTGGGTGGTGTAGCTCTCCTATCCCCTTTGCTTTAGGGGACCTGCTGCAAATCCTGTTCCCCTGGAGCTGCAGGCTGGTCACTGGCTGCTTGGTGTCACCTCTGGGTCACTCTCCCTGTTAGTGCCAAGTACTTTTGGTGACCTGGCACGCGGGTGCCCCGCAGAGCCCAGTCAGCACCTCTGCAGGTGCCAAGGGGCTGCTGTGACAAACTGCAGCTCCTCAGCAAAGGAGAAGAGGAAAGATGCCGTAGTGAGATCTACATCTGCAGGAGGACAGGCCAAACTGTGACTTGGTCTATCACCCACTCAGGTGTCTTGAACTGGAGCTGGCCTTGCAGTTTCTTGGATTATTTTGTTAAAAAGCCACAAAAAAAAAATCAGCTGTTCTTTCAGTACTCCTGTCACCACTCCTATTTCTCTTGCTGCTGTGGCTGCCTTTGCCTGGGACATTAATATCACAGTTGTCACCACTGTGCTAAAACATGGCAGTAAATAGCAAGTGTTTCTGCAGGAGTGTATGAGCAGAAGAGGACTAGTGGTCCTGTGATCTGCAGGCATCTAGAGAGGGCTTGACTGATGAACCTAAGACTGTGTTTGCTGTTTCTGTGATTTTACTGGAAAAAATCACATGATACATGCCAGGCAAACCTCCAGCTCTACATTTTGTATGATTTTTAATGTCTTTAAAGGAGGAAAACCAGTTTGAAATTGGAAGGTGCAGCCTGTGATGATGGGCTGTAAAAGCTACAGTTACTGGTGAGCACTGGTCCAGCGTGGCTGGAGACCCATGGCTGGAGTGATGTTCAGCTCCATAATGGACAAGGCAATGACAACTGTCATGTTTTATGGGTCTTGTACAACTGATTCATGTGAATTTTCCAACATGCCTTTGTGATTAAGGAAGGCCAGCATGTGTCAATGGAGAGGCTCAGCCCAGTTGTGTCAGACCCTCCTGTGTTTTGCTATTTAATGTGAGTGAACAAGGTCAAAGATACAATAATACCCCCTTCCCCCTTTCACAATTCTTCTGCTGTAATTTTTTAAGAGCTAGTCATGTGTGAGATCAGGCAAAGGTTAAATTGTCTGGCTGGCTTAGCCAAGGAGAGATTTGACTCCTAGCCTGAGGCAGGGGTATCTAACCTGAGTTGTTGTATTGCTTGTTAGATCCTGGGTTTTGCATTGTCAAAACATATTGACAGCATATCCTTCCTATCCTTGTTGGCTGTGAGGAGTGATATATTTTCATCAGTCTGTGTAAACTTGATCTAACACACCCTGGTAACATGTTATCCATAATTCATCCAACTCTGGGCTGCCAAACAATGGCTGGCATTGCACTTTCTGCTTATACCAGGAAGAAGCATTTTGTTTCTCTGCATCCAGTATCTGATTCAGATTTATGCTGCTGCAGATGAACAAGGCTTGTGTTTCTTGTGTGTGTACACAGGGCACAGAGTTAACTTGTGACATGGCTGTGAGTGCTGGCTGACTGCCTCTGCTTCCTAAGGAAATTGAGAAAAATTAACTCCTGTTACATAAGTTCACCCTTATTTAAATTGAAATTTATATAAAAGTAACCTGAAGGTGTATTGCTGCAAGCACCTGAAGTGGCCGATCTGCTGGGTGTGTTGCTGGACTGAGGGGGAACCTGTAACTGAATAAAAGCAGACTTTGCTGGTCCTAACAAGCCTTTATATGGCTTGTCATATAAAGAAAATGAAGTTGCAGCACAGCAAACTGCATTACAGCTGCAGTGTGGGCCCAACCGTATGGACCATCTGGCAGACCCAGCCGAGTCACTGAGCCTGCAGGCTCTGTGTCCTGTGACACACGGATGGAAGCCATGCATGAACAAAAGCATCACTCGTTTTATCAGCAGGAGTAGTGCTCGAATATAAAAAAGATTTTATGGTCATAGTAATTTCTATGAAATAATTGTAGTTAATTCTTTGTGGCGATGTAGGCAGAGCTCACCTCTATCACATGTTGTATTTTTCTTGACTCAGCATAGATGCTGCCACACTCCATTTTCTGGTCCCTGGTCTCAGGATGAAGGTGGTGGTTTCTCTACCCCATCCTTTCAGGGTTCCTGAATGTAGATTAGGTTTGTAACCAAGGAGGAAAATTGCAAAAAGTGCAGTAGTATTGCAGTCTCAAATATTCTTCAGACACAAAGAGTATTTCCTGTGAGAGTATTCTCTCAAATATTCAACAGACGTGGGTCTGTCTTCTTCCTGCCTATTTCTTCTAGGCATCACTGCCTAACTAGTACACTAATAAAATAAATATTTTGGTCATCAGTCCCCACCTACTTTCATGGAATAGCTCCAGGCTTCTCTGAAAAGCCATCAGATCCATCTGGGCACTGAGTGCCTCAGTGGAAGGGTTGAGTGGAGTGGAGGTGAAAGCTAAGACTGAGACACGGATAGTCACTCTCTGGGTGACTTACTACTTTCTGTTTACCAAATTAAAATACCTTTGAGCCCAAAGGAGTCAGAATTTAAGGCATATAAGTGTCTAAGGTGAATTCTTAAAGAAAGTGTAGTTGACTTCTGCTTGGTTCAAGGCCAGGTTGGATGGGACTTGGAGCAACCTGGTCTAGCGGAAGGTGTCCCTGCCCACAGCAGGGGGTTGGAGCTGGATAGTTTTTAAAGGTCCCTTCCAACCCAAACCACTCTGTGATTCTATGACCTTTCTTTCCCCAACATGCACTGTTTATCTCTCCAGCATCTGCACAGCACATGCCACTCCAGACGAAAAATAATCTTTGCTTTCACATCAGGACTCAGATAAACAAAGGCACCATCAGCTGCCCCCAGAGAGGCTGGGCTGTAATTGAGGTTATTAGCTCTGCTGTTTCTCAGAGCACAGAGCAGGCTGGCAAGGCGCCAACCCCTCCCTGTGCCGGCAGCGTCTCCTGCAACTGCTGTGTTCAACACCTTCCGCATGCTCACCAGCCCCCGCTGCCTCTGCTCGCTCTTCCCCAGACTGCCAATCCCCTGCTCACCAGGGAGTTTTTCAAATGGCAGTGTGTCTGGTTAAAAATAAAATGAAAATTTAACGACTGCAAAATAGACCCCTTTCCACCCAATTGCCCTCTGGAGGAATGGGAGTGTTGGGAAGTCAGGGAATGTCTTAGAGTTGATACAGGGTTTGGTGCCTGCTTTACTGGGGTGTGTGATAGTAGGGAGGAGTAAAGAGATAGAATAGATACTTTAATTAACCATTTTTAAAATTCATTTTGTTACCTTGTCGTTTCAGGATTGGAGAAAAGATGGCTGGGAATGATTTGTGGCTGCATAATCATTTGTTTGGCTCAGTAGTGGCATGCACAGGCTCATGGCTTTCTTCATATGGCTGTGATGTAACCAATACCCGAGAATGCATTTTGGGTTCTGACCAGCACCATCAAATCTGCCCAAGTTTGGGCACTCTGGGGGAGCCAGGCTGGCAGAAACCCCTGAGCACAAAACACTGGCCATCAGACCCTCCTGCTGGAGTCCCATCAGGGCACAGGAGCGGAGCTGCTGCACTGGCAGCAGAGGGAGCTGGTTGTGACTGGGTTTGTGACTGGTTTTTGGAGGGAGCTTGATGCTGCAGTAGCCAGCAGAGTCTGGTCAACCAGTCTGCTTGGTGTGATCAGTCTAGATTGAATTTGTCACTTTTCCCCAATTTTTCCCTTGGGAAAACATGGTGTTATAACATTTGGTGTTTGTATGTACCTAACGACAGTGCTGAACCACTGCGTGACTTCCACCACCCCTCTGAGACTGCTGTGCACTAATACTTCCCCGCTTCTCTTCTGATAGTATTTCATGACCTATTTAATCATTGTTAAAAGAAATTAGATGCAGACATTGGATTAAACTGTAAATCAATAGTAAGGCAATGTCTTAAAAAGATGGGAGTGGGAGGGAAAGTGACCAGGGATGTTACTGTCCTCATAGGGTTTGTTGTGGGAAGAAGTGTTCCCTGTGGCAGAGCATTTAATGACCTTCCACATGTGAAATTCTCCTGGGGGCTTGCAAACTCCAGCACTTTCTGCTCAGGGCTGATAAAAAGCCTTTCCATGCCGGTATATCCTCACTCGAAAGGGGTGTGGAAAGACTTGAATCCGGAGCATTAGAGC
>JAWMRA010000050.1:3624452-3641374 GCA_035584735.1 Pseudotriccus pelzelni | reverse complement strand
TGCTGCAGTCCCAGAACCGGGACGTGACAGCCAGCGCTGAACTGTGATGAGTCACCTCAAGAACTGAATCAGTCACCCAGCATCTCATTCTGATGGCTGCTGGGGAAGTCAGAGGGAATCCCGGAGGTTATCCAGCCTCTGTGGCTGCTACTCTGGCAGGTATGTGCTGGCACGTTTCCAAGGGTGCAGGTCAGCACAAAGCGCAGCCCTGAGAGGCACAGCAATCACATCACCCTCTGGGATTCCTCTCCTTCCTCCACAAAAATCCCCTCATCACAATCCTTTTTTCATCCTGTGTTTGCTCAGTCAGGAAAGATAAAGACACTATCGTTATTTTTATGTGCTCTATGACTTTATAGGTTGATGTGACATTTCTGACTGCTGTAACTTGATGAAGAAAACAAGGTATTGGCATCTAGAAATTAGTGACGGGTGCTTTACAAATGTCTGGATACCCAAAAATAGCTGTGGAAGACAGTCCTGCTAGTACATTTTAAGCAGAACAAGCAATGAAAGCATTCCCAGAAATGCTCAAGGGAATAGCAGACTTTTCATTTTAAGGCTGTATTATTTAATTGGATAATCTGATTAAATATATAGGTTATGTGAGAATCTCATGCAATCCCCTTTAGGAACTGCTGCATAGACATGGAAATGGTAGAACAACCAATAGCATGCAAAAGAGAGCTACAATAAATGCCATTTTTTATGTAATTGCTCTGGAAAAATTGGTGGCAGATGCCTTATGCTGCTATTTGAATTGAAGGGCTGTTTTCTCCCAGATGAATCAGTTCATAAACTGTAGTGAATTGGTCTTCACCAAAATAATTGGTTAAGTCCAAGTCTGGGTATTTTGTTTGAATTTCCATGTTTTATTTATCCTGTGCTTGCTTTACATATGTATGTATATATATATGCCAAATGTATGTACTCTGTGACATGGCTCTGCTGTGTGAATGGATCTCAGTGAGCGCTGCTGGAGCTGCTATTAGATCCTCATCGTTTTGGTAGCAGTCACAATGGTCCTGTGAGTTGGGATAAGCTGAATATATCTAACTCAGTGCTTTTTCTGTGCCTGAGCAAGGGATTTGCCATGCCCTGTGGCTGGCTGTTTATTAGCATAACTTAATGGCTGACTATAAATAAAAATGAAGGGAGGCGCAGGGAGAGACCTGCCTTCCTAAACTATCTCTTGGGTCCTTGCCTGTAATATTCCTTTTTCTATTTTTTTCTCCCTTTTCCACAGTGATAAATAGTTAAAAGGCAATTACAATGTTAATTTGTTGTGTTAATGTGCTACAGCAGGAAGCCAAAGGGAATGGCTCTGGCAAACTGGAGAGCCAGTCAGTTCCCATTAACCATCCGGGCTGCCGGGGGAGTCCCTCTTCCACGGAAAACTGCGGAAATACAATCAGCGTCTTATCAAGTCTGACACCGCAAATGATGCAGTCAGGTTCAAGTGTCCCAGAAGGACCACGGCCCTGAATAAAGATAAAGCCACTCAGCCCTTCCTTTCTTCGCTGGGGTCGTTGGGAAGACAAGGATGTCATTAATCGAGCAATAAATCTCACTCCTGAGGCTTCCAGTTTTGGTTTGCTCCCCTGCAGCTCCTCTGTGATGCAAGGAAGGGGATGGTGCTCGGCAGACCCCCTGGCCCCTGCATGGAGGGTCCTCACCAGGCAGCGCTGTGGCCATAAGACACTGTTGTGTGATGAGCACCGGTGGGAGAGGTGTCACATCCTCCCTCTGTAATTGGGTTCTTCCAGCTTTGCCCTTGTCTCTGCCTGTGCTCAGCTATTGCTGCAGCATTGCCCTTTGGGAACACAAATATGAGAAAGCAAAACTTCTCTCACCCCATTCTTGTTGGCAGTATGCCTGGGAAGGAACTCAAAGCTCTGATGCTTTTCATGGACAGTGTTTGTCAAGAGGGAGTTTTAATGGCAGACAGCCTGGGGGTTTATGTGCTCCAGCATAGGTTGTTGTCCTTCCCTCAAGTCTATCCCGTTTTTCTGCTTCTGCTGATGTGTTATCAGGTGCTTCAGTCCGCCTCACAGTGCTCTTCATGCTCTACTCTGCCTCAGCAGCAGCAGCTGGAAGATGTCCAAACTACCAGGCTACATCCCAGTGTCCCTTAACACGTTCCTTAAGAGAGACAGCAGGTTTTTCTTCTCTTCCTCATTTATTCGGTATTCCAGGTTCTCTCCCAAGGAAAGTGGCAAGAAGCAGAAGTGTCGTCTTTTCTGTTCTTGAAACTGGAAAAATTTCTCCTGCCATGGGCAGAAATGGAAACCCTCATGCAAAGTGCCCAAGCTGTGAATTAAGGTCTAAAATTTTATTCTTGGCTTGAGAGTGGCAGCAAGATCCAGCTGCTGCTGTTCTCCACTTTGTGGGTGTTTTAGTACTCTAAGCATGTGAAAGTTGTTTTATACCGGGGTGCTTGTAGGAATGTTCAGATTTTGCCCTTCAGCTAATACATTTATTCCATTCTACCTCTCCTTTCTTATGAATGTTTATAAAGTACAACTTACTGCAGCAGCACTCCTTAGAATTTATTGAATGACAAAACACAGCCTTAATCAATTGCTCTTTGCTCAGGACATACATAAATAAGTAAACCAGTCTCCAAACCAGTTGACTTGCTAATAATAGAAGAATACCTTTTTTATTGCAGTAGCTGGCCTTCCAAGGAATTAAAACTCCTTATCCTCTCCCATTTAGAAAAAAAAAAAAAGGCTTTTAAACATCAATTTAGAATCCATTTGCAAGCTCTCTTGAGGCCCTGTATTACCATTTGGATCCAGGGAGATGTTTCCCTAATAAACTGCTGGGAAGTGCAGGAAAGCAGTAGGAAACTGGAATTTCTAAAATATTTTTCCCTTTTATTTTACTAAAATATATGTCTAATTACTAAACTAGCATTTAAGACCAACAAATAAAATAATCAACCAAATAAAACCAAATCCCAAAACTAACCAAACAAACACCCTCACAAACTTCTATGACTCTTGTAAAGACTAGAGAATTAGAAATTCATTGCCAAAATATGCAAGTGATGTAAAGTTCAGAGGCCAAATGGCATGTTCCTGCTTATCACAGCCCTGGCCTGGCACAGTGAGGAGTGCTTGCACTGTCTGTTCCCTAGAGAGTTAATGAAATGTATTGGCATTAAAATAATGTTATCAAGCCAAAGAATATTTACATTTCAAAAACTTCTCACTAAAGAATAGATGCAGAGCTACATTAGTATTTTTCAATTTAATACTCCGAGACCTGATTTTGGAGTAATCCAACTCCTCCAGTCTGCATTTAAAGCCAAGAGGGTCTGGATTTTGAAGATACCAGTTGCTGAAGAATTTCAAATTCCATTGGGAAAAACAGGAGATCCTGTGTGTTTCAAGCTGACTAGACAGTCAAGCCCTGTACTTCAAAGATGAGATGGAAATGATGTGTCCTACTGAATCGTTGTGTGGCTGTATTTATTAGTGCTTGAAAAATCTGGTTGCTCTATTGGCCATGAAAAATGGCCTGTGGGAAAACACGAACTAATCATTCACAACAGTGTCTAGCTCTATGCAATGAATGAAACCTGTGGCCAGAGAGTGAACAGTGAAAATAGATGACACTGATCCTCTTTATTCCCTTCTGGAGCATTACCTGTTCCATGTGAGATGTGAAGCAGGACCCATGTGCTGGTTGAAAGGCTGAATTTTTGATCTGTCTAAAGATGCCAAATGAAGGGTGTAGGAATAAGTGCAGCTGTGGTGCTTTTGATCTCCTGGTTGCTCCATTTTGCAGTGGTCACCAGCTTCTGTGGATGTGGTCTGTGTGTGCTCCCTGCTTCGAGAGAGGGAATTGTGCTGAACCTTGTTTGCCATCCCATGTGAAAACCAATGGGCTTGTGTTCATGTGTTTATTCAGGAGGCAGCACAACAACTACTTAGTAATCCTAATAATGTGTGAGATCTTGGCTGTGTATAACTTAGACATGGTGCAATTGCTTTAAAAGCATTTTTCTTTTTAAAAGTAACGTGAATGCCATGGGTCTGGGGAATACATGGTTGCCCCTTGGGAGAACTGATGAAGATGCTGCAGAGAGGTGTTCAGCTTCCTCACCTCCATCCTTCTGGATCCAACAGGAGGAGAGACGGATGCTATCACAACCCACATTATCCCGTGCTGGCTGTGTCACCTCTGCACGTCATGTGCTATGGGAGGGTATTGCAGGTGGTGGGTGATGGCTAGCCCTACTAAAGAAACCCTCACCATGGCTAATACAGCGCATGGGGCAGCTTTCCAGGAGGCATAAAATGAAGTAAAATCTCGATTGAATATTTAAATGTGGCAGGTAGTGTTTAAAAAATATTACTAAGGACTATCTGTGTCCCACATGTGCAGAAGTAGGGTTTGCTCTGAAAAGCAGGGCAGTGTAAATGCATCAATGTATTCCTGATTTACAAAGATGATGCCTTGAGATAGCTTTTGTGCCTGCTCTTTCCCCTTTTTACACCTCATTTTGACGCCTTGGGTCCTGTTCACTTTCTTATTATCACGTTAACAAGATTATGCTGCTCTTACTGGTTTTCTCACGGTGCTCCAAGGCACCTCCTACGGCACAGTTGAAGACCAGGAGGTTAAAACAACCCACCCTATTAGTGAAATTAATGAAACTAGTGAGGGCTAACACAGTGTTAATGTTGTCCTACAAACTAAGGAGCTCACAGTCAGAGCTGTAGCTGAAGTGGTCGTGAAGAGGGGTGGTTGTTGCCTTTGTCTCTTCTTGTATCTGGCACATGTGTAACTTAGCAGAAAAAATGCAGCACTAGGTCTGCTGAATTTTTTTAGGCTATATGATGATAAAGAGTTGGCTGAATCCAATAGGACCTAACAAACACACCTAATAGATGTGACTTTGTAGTTCTGATTCCGTTTGGGACAAAGTAGGGTGTATTCCATATGTATCTTTGCCATAAAATGCTGTTTAATGGTAGTGTATCAGTATTGGCAATTATTTTCAAAGGATATTTTTCTTTTTATGTAGATTTAAATACTTTGCCATATTAGCCAAGAGAGACCAATTGTTACAGGCCAGAGAAACCTGGTACCTCTCTTGGCACTCCACAGGGCCACACAGCTAGTGTGATTTTTTAATATTATCATCTCCAATTAAAAAAAAAAAAAGAAGATAAAATTAAGCCAATTTTAGGGAAAAAAAAAAAAACAAACACCAAAAAACAACCAGTCAGGGTTTTCTACTAAGCGTTGCTCTTCCCTGTCCTTTAAAATGTTATAAATAGAAAAACATCATAACAAACTGCTTCATTATGCAAGAGCCTAATTTCTTCCTCTCCACTGGGGTCTGGTGTGTTTTTCGGAGTCTGTCATTAATTGTGCTGTATTGTGAGCATTTTCTGCTTCACTAGTTAGTCAGATAGGCAGCAAATGGAGTCAGCTCTAGGTCAGAGAACACAAAAAGCCAACTCCTGCTGCCTCCCCGTCAGGTAGGGATATTGAATTGGGCACCATATAATTGAAAACATTAGCAGGCTGGACAATAAGCCAGTTCTTAAACACACAAGCCTGAAACACAACAAAGAGATAAGCACTGAAAATTCCTGATGAGCCTGATCTGTCGCCCCATAAAAGCAATAGAAATTCCCCCACCTCTTGCAATGGGATCAGAGTAGGAAAGAAATACTGAGAGCACTGTGATTTAAAGGTAGAGATCAAAATATTTAACTTCCCCAAAAGCTGTAAATAAAATTAAGTTTAGCATTGCCATTTCTTGGACAGGCATGCTGAGACATAGAAAAAGATGTGGGGTGTTTTGCCATGTTTTTAAATGTGGATGAATAAGGACTTTTTCTATGTGTGAATCAATAGGCGCATCTTATTTGCCCAGAGTGTCTCCTTTCCTAATTTCATGTCTAAAAGTTGCTTTTAGCCTGTATCCAACAGAGTTTTGAAAGGTAGAAAATACCCTGCTGGGTATCAATAGTGTGCATTTCCTTAGCCATCAGCTCTTCTTTAAATGAGACCTGGACCTCCAGCTTTCCTGAATATTGTGAAGTTTTCACCCTGGCTAAGAGCACAAAAGCTGAGGGCTGTCAGCTGACATTGCAGACCTTGCCTTTGATACACACATTTGCTGACTGACGCTTCAGCCCAAGAAGAGCTATGCCTGATAATCAAACATTGGCCATTAGACGAGTAATGGACACTTCTGAGACAATCTCTCTCTTTTCCAGCTGAGGAGGTATCACAGGCTAACCATTTTTCCCCTGGATAGTCTATAGCAAAGTGCTAAACAGGGACTCCTAGAATTACAGATCCCAGTTGATGCAAACAGGCATTTCCACTGGGTACGGGCACAACTTGCAGTAGCTGAGAGTGTCCCAGTGGGGCACAACAGATCCCCTGTACCAAGTGGGTATTTGGATGGCTGTAGGCAAGTATTATCCCTGGGTAAATAAATAAATATTCCCATTCAGTATTGTGTATAGGACACGGTTTCCATATGACCATAGTTACTAATACTTGACCTCCCTTTTCTGAGCTTGCTTTTCTGGTTACGTTGTCTGAGTCAGTGGTGCTGGACATCACCTTGACCACAGAAATGGGCAGGAGGAGAGGTTACAGTACTTCAAAATGTTCTGGTTTTTATTTACAGCATAATGCAATTGGAGGAGAAAGGCAAAGATTCCAGCTCACACTGGGAATGTGCTGCAGGTTGAACAGGGAAATGCCACCCTTGGGGGTGGGCTGCTCTGTCTAGAGCATCTCAAGAGCCTCGACTGAGTCTCACCTGTGCTGTTAAAATATGGGCAAGGGAGAGACGGGGAGGGGAATGTGAACCACACCTTCTGCAATTCTTTCTGGGGCAATTATCGTATTGCTTCCCATTGACTCTGGTGGTATTCAGCATAAATTTGCAGGTCACGCTGTAACATCAGGCCTCCAGGTCTGGTCTCAACTGTGAATGCTGTAACATTAGCAGCAAATACATGCATTTTAATTAGAGTTCCTTGTGTGTGCTATCTTCCATATCTCTTTATACATAAGAGATGCAGAATAACAGTTGTGGCTATGCAAAATACGCAAGGAAAGAAACTGTACAAACAAACATGACAGAATTTCCCTTATCAGGTGAACAGCACTGGCAGCTGCATCCTTTGGGACCAGGGATCATGGAATGGCAGGAATTATGAGGGACACTGAGCAGAGGAGATAAAGCAACGAATAATTCCCCATTGCCTCACACTGCTCTGGGCCTCCTAATCTACACAATCACAGCTCCTCAGTTTGTGTACACTGAGCATTTGGCAACAATACCCACAGTGTATCAGCAGCACAACAAAATGTTCTAGGCTCAGAGTTCTGAATCTGCCCAGCCCAGCCCTCTGGAAAGATGTTGATCCAGTGCTGGCTGGTCCTCTATTATTGGCCTCCAAAGAGCAAAGTGATTCCCTGAGCAAAGAGGCAACTGCAATAAAGATGGTTGGATGGGTGTTGATGAGTGGCTGTAGCTCCAGTATCTGCCCAGTAACCTACAGAAAAGTGCCCCAGAGAAAATCTGAGGGCATTAAAACATGAACCAAATCACACCCTGCTCCAACTCCATAGGGAAAAAAGATGATTTACTGTAGCCACTGTGTTCTATATATAGCAGTTACATCTTTTTCAGCACTGAGGCTGCCAGAGCTCAAGAAGCATTTGGACGACGCTCTCCCTCATGCACATTGCAGAATTGTTGGGGTGTGCTGTGCAGGGCCAGGGGTTGGACTCAATGATCATTGTGGGTCCCTTCCAGCTCAGGAGATTCTATGTACACTATGTGCACATTTCTCTACCTACACATTTTAAACCAATTAATTTTACTATGGCTCAGGTAATACATTTCCTTCATAACACAGTACTCCGAGGGTGTGTGCCCATTCAGAAGTGCCTCTTTACAACCGAAGGCATTATTTTTTTCTGATGGAAATCACACATCAAAGGGCAGCAGCTCTGCAGTCTCACCATGGACATGGGGAAGTGCTCAGGTTGTACAGGTAGATGCAAACCACAACTCATGGCAAGCCTGCTCAAGCACAGGAATGCTCCAGTGGGTTGTAAATTCAAAGCTGTTAAAATCTGTGTGAGGTGTTAAATGTTCAAACAGTAAAACACATTTTACCTTCGTATTTTCTTCAGTATCACTCTAGAGAGCCCCTCAGAGCTGTGTCCCGGTTTCTGATGCAGCTGGCTGGGGAGGAGAAAGGGGAAGCACGGCTGTCATGCAGGTAAGTGCATTAAGGCAATTGGTGACACAAGCAGAAATCCCTTGGATGCAGCGATAGAAAAGGGGATTGGGAACACCAGAAGGTAGCGTCCTGGAATGCTGCTGCTGCCTGCACACTTTGATGCTGCTGTACCACTGATTGTACAGCCATGTGGTTTGTGAGGATCACAGAAAAAAAGCTGCTTGTAAATAACAGAAACACAGGTCACCTTCATTAAGTTTTAGAGTAAATACCACACAGGGATGAAGGCAGCAGTTCACAAGGCTCAAAGAATAGTGAAAGAAATTACTTTCAGGCTTTGCAACACTTTCAGAAAGGTGAAAATGAATCCCTGCTTCTACCCAGCTGTGTGCTGTAAACTGACACCTTTAACAATGTGCTTTTACTCCTGCTACTGTTGCAGATGGGGTCCTCAGCTCCCTGTGTGTGATGAAAGTGCTCAGGTCCATGTGGGAGAGCAGTTGCCACCTCAGTGAAATGAGACAGCTCTCCTGGACGCACTGGCGGTGGATTGAGCCTTGTGCTTCTACAGCCGTTGCACATGGATGATGGACCTGACCAGAAGTGCCTCGTTTCCAGTGACAGGTTTCGCCTTGCAGCCAGTAAACCTCTCTCCATCCTTCCTCAACACATTCCATAGTGAGCCCCTGTGCACTCCTTGTGCAGTGCTGTGGAGGCTGAACCAGAAATTAGCCCTGATCTGCAGGTGAGTCTGTCTTGGGACACAAGTGAGTAGAAGAGGCTGAACTTCCACCAGTGAGTGGAAGACAAGGCACACAAGGAGAAAAAGCCCTTCTGTGGTTCTCAGTGTGAATGTAGGGTCTGGCCCCATGTCAGAACCTGCAAAGACCCCCCTCGCTGGAAAAGTTCAAGGCCAGGTTGGACAGGGCTTGGAGAAACCTTCTCTAGTGGAAGGTGTTCCTGCCCATGAGAGTGAATTGGAATAAGATGGTTTTACGGTCCCTTCCAACCCAAGCCATTTTGTGATTCTATGAGAACAACGCTTTTTTGTGCTGTCACTAAGACACAGATTTAGAGCCCAGCAAGGTTTTGTGTGTGTATGCTAACAAAATGGCATCAGTACTATCTGAAAATCAAAGGAAATAGTATCAGAGTAACAAGGAACTAGGAAAAAAAAAAAGAGAGAGAGATACAGAGTTGGATCATAAAATAAAACTTTCATTCAGGGCTTTATAAGAATTAGACACGGGAAGAGCAAATATTTGTTCTGCTGCTGACCTTCTCAGGCAAATAGCACATCAGGCCCTGCGGGGCTGGAGGCATTGTGCTGAGGGGAAGTGAGAAATCACCAAAAGCCAGAGAAGGCTGTAGAGAACAACTGATTGCTCAGGGGAGACACAATGAACTCCCCAAACTCTAGCACAGTGAGAAACCCTTATCTGGATGAATGTGCCCAAATAACCCCCTTGGGTTTTGAGAGAAAGGGCTGTTCCAAGCAGGCCACCTTTCCCTGCTGGTACTAGCTGCAGGAAAGAAGGCACCACCTGGATTCCTGGCACCACCGGGAGCAGTTTTGGGCAGCCATTAAATACTGGGATGCCCTCAAGTACCCTGCCCCTGGGTAGAACTTCCTTCCAAATTGCTTTAAATCTGGAGCACAACTATTGGAGAAGGGCTTAAGTAGAAACTTAGCAGATAGGGAAGATCAGTTTAGTTGAAAATCACCAGGGAAATACAAACCCCTTGAAGAATAAGAAGCTTTTTTACACAATTAATGAAACAATTGCTCTTACTCAGACTTTCTGTAAACTTTATAGTAGTTAGAATGGAAGCATCTCCCTAGGTTAATAGTCTTTCTTCCAGTAGGAAAATAGGTTCATTTTACCATTACTTATTGCTGCTGAAAAGAGAGGAATTCATTTCCAGTGTGTGTCTAGAGCTGAAATTCAAACATATTTTCAGCACATGTATAAATTTCTGCCTGTGAGTGGACCTTATGTCTCAGATACAGAATAGTGCTTGGTATTTTGAGCTGAAAAATGATCTTCTAAAATATTTTGGTAGCATTTTCCATTCCATCACACTAAGAAGCTGATTTTGGTGATGTCTCTGTCTCCAGGGGGATGGCACTGCTGTCAAAAAGGGGAAAGGTGCTCACCTGAGCTTGGCACACTGCACAATCACAGAGTGGTTTGGGTTGGGAGGGACCTTAAACACCATCTTGTTCCAGCCTCCTGCCATGGGCAGAGACACCTTCTACTAGACCAGATCACTCAAAGCCCTGTCCAACCTGACCTTGAACACTTCCAGAGATGGGACATCAAATCAGTCACTTATTTTACCTACATCTCCAAAAAATAAATTTTTTGGTTTTGTTTTTGTTTTTTTGTTCCTACCTGGAGTGTGTGCCTGGGGAGTGATACCAGCCACCAAAGCAGTGATGACTCTGATCTCTGCCCAGCTTGGAGGTTAGGACAGATTTAAGATGTAAAGGAGAAAGACTACATGAGGGAGGAGCTACAAATGCCAACACCTGGCTGAGGGTCAACAAGCTGTGTGTTACTTGTGGCTCTCAGTCTCTTCATCACAACCCTCCTCAACCTGAGAGCACCCGTAGCTCCTTTACTGGGGCAGCTGATCACCTCCATAATGATGCCATTTGTGACTAATCTTCCAGGATTAAAGATGAACTGTGGCTGCTGCAGGCTTCCACCTTTGCCGCATAGCAACGAGAGCAGAAAGTCAATTAATTACCTTCTCACTGGAATCCAGGGGCTCTTTCGTCCTCAGCTCAGCCGAGTGTGTAATGGAAAAGGGAGCGAGGCCGGCTGCAGCTGGCCAGCTGGGAATTGCATGACAAAGTGAAAGATGAGCTCTGGGAAAAAAGAGAGGGAGGGCACTGGGGGGAAATCCTCGTCCTACAGGTTCATTAAAAAAAAGTAAGATGCTACTGATTAAACACTTATTGACTTATTTCCCTGCTTTCAGCCCTGATGACAGTGCCGACACCCTGTCTCATTTCAGGGCACCACCTGAGCTCCTGGGACATGGTATTATCCACTCTGAACTCCTCCCTGCTTTAGAACTGTGCTTTCAAGAAGTTTCTTTGGGTAATGATCACTTTTTGGCTGCTATAGCCTTCACATGTCCCCAGAGAGATGCCATCCAGCAGCTGCTTGGTTGCTCTGAAAGCTGCTTTCAAAGGCAACAGTTCTACTGCTCTTTCTGATGGCTTTCTGTGATAAGGAATATTTTAATCTCCATTTATCCAATCTGGCAGCTTCAGACCCCTCAGTAATTGCCTGTTAATGAGAGCAAAGAAATGTTACCTCTGGCCCCTCTAGTTCAGCAACATCACTCAGGTCACTTTGCATGGGTTAGGAGTGGGATCAGCAGGAATCACACCTCCTGAGGAAGGGAATGAAGGAGAAGTGGAAGGGAGGAGGATGAGCTGGGATGCGCAGGAGGTTCCAGCATGGCACTGGTTGAGCCAGGCAGAGCCCTGGGGGAAGGATGGGATCCCTGCAGAGGGCTCTGCTGGGATGGTAGTCAGAGAGGTGATAGAGGGAATATCAGGGGGAAATTTGGCATCAGATGCCCAAAAAAGCATCCTGGACTGTAGAAAGAATGAAGCCTAGAGAGACCAAGGAACATGAGACCCTCTAGTTTAACTTTCCCTCCAGGCGCTTCTGTCCTGTCATCCTTTGGAATTTGAGCTGAACTGGGCTCAAATGATTTATCTGCAGTGACAGAGCTACAATGACCAAAATGGGAACAAGAAAAATTAATTTCTGCTTTCCTGCATGAGTTGAAAATTTTGGATCCCAGATTTAGCAGCTGAAGGCCTGTGACACAGCAGGAAGGATATCTCCTCCTGGAAAGACTGAGCAGGTGCTGTGCTCACCTTGGTAACCTCAATGACTTTTTCAGGTCTTGAAAAACAACTCCTCAGGATCTTCTACCCAGCACAATGACCAAAACATGTTTACTTAATAAGCTAATCCTGAGGTTAAGTGGTTTAGGATTGGAAGAGAGTTCCCGAATCACAGTCCTGCTCTTGGACAGCAGAGCCCTCTCCTTTCCAGGCCTTGTGGTTTTCTTTCACTCAGTTTTCTGATGTGCTCCATGGAGAAGTAGTAACTTTAAATCTCATTATTAATTTACCTCATCCACAGTGTACATGTGTGCAGGGGAAGGTAATCGCAGAGCTGCCTTCCCTTCTGTTCTCTTCCTGAGATTTTACACTCTCCACATTCCTTTTTGTCGTAAATCAAACTAACAAAATTGCTTAAGAAGTACTTTTATATTAAAAGCAGATAGTGTTGTGCTGCCAAAAGTTTTACTACTAGAACTATTTCTTTAGTAGTAACACTTTGAGATTACAGGCTCCTAAAATCAGAGTTTCAAAGTTTAAAGACTTTGACCCTGCTAAACAGTCCCCTGTGAAATAAATATTCTGGTATGAATTTACAAAGGCCTAAATCAACATACAACTGGATGAGAATTTGTAAACTTGGTTACAATATTGGTTACTGTATTTGCTGAAGATCCTTGGATCCCCCCGCAGAGCACGAGAGGCACCTGGAGCCTTGGTGGACTTTCATTGCCAGCACAATTAACAGGTCAGACCACATGAAAATAAGGGTACTGTGTATCACTGCCTCAGTGGGCTGCTGAGGTGGGGTTTTGAGGCTAAAATAGGGTCAATGCACTGAAATGAAAACGTGAGAAACCCAAACCAAAAACATATTAAAAAAAAAAAAAAATTAGGCTGGAAGAGCAGGGTGTTTGAAAAGGAATCAGAACACATGAGTAAACCATAAAGCAGATGCTCCTGTAACAAAGGCACAGATTTGGGATTCGGACATTATTAGTGTGATGTCTGGCATAGGGGAAAAAAACTTCTATCTACATTAGTAATTTAGGCCAAAACATCTACACATAATGGAGTGATTAACTGCAGTTTTCTGCAGGGTATGTACCTGTCTCTTCATGCCTCCATTTCTCATGTCTGAAGAGCAGAAATAACAGAGTTTCCACCCACACAACATAACACAGCATCCCTGTGAAAAGCCCAGGCACCTGCTGGGGTGGTGGCCATAAACACATCTCTGGGCAGAGCAAGCCGTGGATGGGTACAAGGATTCATCACCCATGGGTGTGAGTTCTTGGTTTCTCAGTGGTAATAAGAATGTTTTTTCCCATTTTTGCAGATGCAAGAAGGCACGTCATGATAAGAGCAGATAAGCACGTGCATGCTTTTTTTATATACTTATATATATGATACATGATATTTTTGGGGAGTGTGCTAAGCCCTATTATTTGTGAATATTCTTTAATCTCATTTTCCTTCCTCTCTTAATTCAAAGTCTTCAGTTAAATTCAAAGAAAGGAACAAAATTTGTTCCTGTTTCACCCGTGAATCAGATACCCTTGGGCTTTTGGCAGCTGTAGAGTAGACCTTGGGTGAAGACCACCCCGCCTGCACCTTGCCCACTCCTGGACCCATTTCTGCCTCTCCCTGGAGCACAGTGTTCCACTGGGAAGTGACCAAAAACCCCACAGGAGATTTGCTGCAGCAGTAACAGGTGAAATTTCTATTTCATTGAGATATTTGCTGTGTGTCAGTGTGAGCTGCACAGCTGTGCATTGTGGTGCTGTGTCAACAAAAATACAACCTCTGCTGCAGCTGTGATTTCCAGTGCATGGTCTGTTCCCTCCCCTAGCAAGGAATAATTTCAGTCATGCCCTAGTATCTGTTCTCTTTCTGTACTTTACACTAGATGAAAGAAGAAAAACCTCTCTGTAGTGGTCTGGTCTTCTGCATGTGTGGTTGATGCTGAAACCCCCAGGGCTGGCTGGACTCCTGTGGTGCCTCTGGACAGGGAACTCACTGCTTGCTTGCTCAGGAGGACAGTAAATACTACCCTGTCCGAGCTTTCCTAATCTGAAGCGCTGACAGGAAAGCTTTCCAGGTCAGAGTATTTGAGAAACTATATAGAAATGCTACATTTAGACTGTAATTACGAAGTCCTGTCCCTGTGACTGGATCCATAGTCAGCACAGAGGAGCTGTCTCTAGCAGGAGGTGATCTGCTGCTCAGTATATCCAGGGCTGCTAGAGACACTCCTGAAACAGCAGATTAAGACACTGAGATCTCCCTGAGCCACGTAAGAAACAAGCAGGTTCTCTGTTGCGTGTGTTAGATGCAGGTAACTGCATTTCCTTACACACCAGTAGTCCTGGAAAAGCTGGTTCTGCTTGATTCTGAGTCCCCTTTGGTTGCAGAGAGCCCTGTTGTCTCCCTCTCCCTGGGCTGCAGTGTGTTCTCCCAGCACTGTTCACTGCACTGCTCACACTGGTGTGGGATGAAAAGAACCAATGTGTGTGGAGACTTCCTGCAAAAAGAGGGTTTTTTCTCTTTGCTTGCTTTATTTAAGAGCAGGACTCTGCCTGAACTGCAGAGCAGAGGAAGTTGAGGTGAGTGCAGCATCCAGTCCTCCTCCATAAGCATCAGTATCCCCCAGCTCAGAGTGGGCATGCAGGGGACTCACAAACACCAGCGTGAGGTGAGGTTTTCTGCAGATGCCATGGCACAGGAAGTGTTGCTGTGGGGTGAGGTGTCTTTCCCTTTGGATCTAGCAATGACATACCTCACCTTGCCCTTTGATTTTCCTTAGGATACAGCAATAGCTATATGTGGTGTTTTTCTGGGTTGAGATTTTTACTGTATCCTTAAATGGCTTTTATTTTTGGTCTCTGCAAAAAAAATAACCCAAATTGATTGATGATATCCACATGCAGAGGCTGCACATCTAAATGCTGCTGCTGGAAACAGCAGGCCCCACAAATTCAGGTGGGGGTCAGGTTCAGAGACCCAGTTGCAATTTTCCCAGTAGCAGAAGTCCCTTGGTTAGGAGTACCCAGTTTGTGCCACCCCAAAACATTGAGCAAGGTCCTGTTAAAGGAAGATACACAAACCTCTGTCTGCTGCATTCCCTTGTTGGCCTTGGCTGAGCACCAGGACTATCACAAAACGGGGGTCAGGTTTTCCCAGTGTGCTGGTCTTGGCTTTTTGATGGAGCTGGGAGATCTTTGCAAGAGATGTGAGTAACTGTGTGTGTTGCTGACCTGCTTTTATCAGAAATGGACACATAAAGGAGAATGAAAATGGACAGATGGGGGATGGAGCTGGCTGAGAGTGAGCCTTCCTGACAAGAAACACCCCAAAGGCAAGCTGGCTTCTGGGCTGTCCCTCTTCTTGGAGAGGTCCTTCCTCACTGCATGCACAGATGGAATAAAATTAAGAAAAAATAATATTTTAAAAAAGGGAAAAATTAAGAAAAACATAATTATATAAAAACTTTCCAGAACTGGAGCATCATCTGACCACAGGCTCCTTAGGGAGAAATTTCCTACACAAACCAGCCACTGTTCATTATAGCAGCTTATATTCTGTGCCTTGAAACATTATGTGTGGTCACCACTGGTTAACTATGGCTAGAGGTAATGCAGATTCCCTGCAACTCATGCTCTCCTTGCAGATTGCTCCCAGTTTTGCATAAAATCACCAAAAAAACCCTCAAAAAACCAAACCAATAATGTTATGCTGGAGGAAAGCAGCCAATCTAGGACTAGAGATAACAAAAATCTAGTTTCAAAAAGTGTCACTTAAGCTCCACAACTGCAGCAGAAGGGTTTTTTATTTAAAAGTTGACATTAAAAAGCTTGGCACCTATGAAGTATGTGCTTTTCTTTCCCAGTCCATAGTAATTTCCTGTGAAATACAAGTGCATGTACATATATGAATATTTAATTTGACATTGATGAAGCTTTATGTATTAAGTCCATAAAAATGCTGTTAAGCTCATGGGAACAATAAAATTTTTGCAGTGAGCTGGGAATTTGGTATTGCAAGTGCCCAATGGTTAACACTTAATTTTGATGTCAACCACAAGTTAAATTTAATTCCAACTTACTGGGAGTGTTGTGGTCAAATTGCAAATGAATTTTTAGCTTATAGATAATAATGGTTTATCAGAGCTCTTCCCTTCTGGGAAATGAAAGTCACAGAAATTCATGTACAAACAGTCTCCCAAATTAGAGATGAAAAGTTGTCTATTTTGCAGATAGTGAAGTTAAATCAAGATACCTTTATTTAGTTTTTACGTATTCTCCAGGCAAATTTTCTTACTGCAAGAAACGTTAGTCTAAAATTATGATATTCATAGCCCTTTATATGCTCAGTCTCTGTTTTATGTCTCTAAGCAGCCATTTTGTGTTCAGTAAAAAAATTAAATAAAGAGGGGACATCCACTGCGGGCTTTCTCCTGGAGACTTAGCCTCTGGATGGTTATTTTATTGCAGTGTCTGTCAGCCTGGCTGCAGCTGTCCTTGTCTTGAAGAGCAAACTGTGAATTCAGCCTTAACAGCCAGTGCAAAACAGGCAGCAGCTTGTGTGATTCTACATCCAGCATTTTTGCTTTGTACCTTCAACATGTCAGTCAGCTCTAAACATGGGCAACAGGGAGAAGGTGGAACCCAAGGCTTGGGGCATTCTCGCACGCTGGACTGCATCCCACAGCCCATCCTCCCCTCCAAAACCCTCTGTCCTAGTTAGAACAACTGGGACCAATTCATGGGTGTAACCCAATCTATGTATTCTATAGCCCTCCATGCCAT
>JAWMRA010000050.1:3578079-3619815 GCA_035584735.1 Pseudotriccus pelzelni | reverse complement strand
CGGAGGTGGGGGTGGGTGGGGGGGGTCCGCGTTGCGGCGCTGCTGGCGGGGCCCGGCGGGCCTGGGTGGGGCGGGAGGGGAGTGCGGGGGGGCTGGGCTTGGCCGGGGACGCTGGTACCTCCCCCAGAAATGCAGTAATTCTCTCCCCTCTCCTCTCCGTGAGGTGGGCGCACTGCGATGGAGACGCAGCGCGCTCTACCAGGGGCTTGCGCTGCCCGTCTGGTGACATCCTCCGGCTGCTGACTGCCCCCCATCCTGCCCGGCTCGTCCCCCGACCCCGCCGCGGGGCCCGGCGGAGCGGCGCGGAACAGCGCGGAGCGGGCGGTGGAGCGTGCGGGCCCGCTCCCCCTGCAGCGGTGTCATGCCCCTGGGCACTCCGGCCGGAAGCCGCCCGCACTGCGCTGGGACGCGGAGGTAGCGGCTCGGAGCAGCCACTCGCAGCCGCCCAAAGCCGGACGCCCAGGGCCCCTCCGCCGCCCCGTCGCCAACCCGCCCCGTCGGGATTTTCCCTTCCCTGAGGATCCGCGAGCAGCGGAGTCATCCGAGCAGCAGCTATGGCCACCCTCCTCCGCAGCAAGCTCTCCAACGTGGCCACCTCGGTGTCCCACAAATCGCAGGCGAAGATGAGCGGAATGTTCGCCAGGATGGGCTTCCAGGCGGCCACCGACGAGGAGGCGGTGGGGTTCGCCCACTGCGACGACCTGGACATGGAGCATCGGCAGGGGCTGCAGATGGACATCCTCAAGTCCGAGGGCGGAGAGGAGGGCGCGGAGACGCCCCTGGAGGGGGACATCCACTACCAGCGGGACGGCACCGGTCCCCTGCCGCCCTCCGCCTCCAAGGAGGCCTGTTCCGAGCTCTCTGGGCAGGGCAAGCCCAAGATCACCGCATGGGAGGCGGGATGGAACGTCACCAACGCCATCCAGGTACGGCCACCGCTGCGCCACCGCCGCCGCCGGGCACCGGGCAGTGCTCCCTTATCCTGATCCCGGTCCTGCTCCGTGATCGGCGCCTGGCCGGCTGCCGCCGGCTGATTGCAAACCCGCTTTAGGAGAAAAGGAAAGAAGGTGGAAAAGGGGATAGAAGGGGGAAAAACATAGAGGAAAGATAGAGATAAAATTGGGGGGGAAAGGAAAGAAAAAGAAAGAAATATTAAAAAATAAAAGGAAGCTCCCAAGAGGGCTCTCTGCTTTGTAACCCCCCTGGAAGAGGGCACAGTGCCAGGGAGGGGCCCAAGCCCCATCCCCATCCCACTGTGGCTCCCACAGGGGTGGGGCTGGCCGGTGTCCCCATCAAGTTGCCCCAGCACATGGGCTAGGGGGACAGGCGGGGACAGGGAGCCTGGGGGGTGACCAGGCTGGTGGCAGAGTTACACAAGAGTGGGCCTAGTCTGATGCCTCCGGAGTTCCCTGGCTGTGGGGGTCTTGGTGCAGTGAGAGGGGCTGGTGACAGAGAAGATAGAGAGTGGAGGCAAAGCCCAGGCGCCAAAACCATGCTCGCTATTTCTGGGTGCTGCGGGGTGAGATCATGCGGGTGTGCGGGTGTGACTGTGGGGGTAGCACGTCAGAGAGGGAGGGTGGTGCATCTCCGTGTGTGGCCATGGCTGCATGGCATGGCTGTGTGATCAACTGCGTGGGTGTGATGGTGGTGCCAGTGAGGCAGTGAGAGCACATGTGACTGTGATGATGCAGCCGCATGTGCTCAGCTGCAGGTGCAGGCCTGATCCCCTCCACCACTGAGCAACACGGTTTCCATTTTGTCTCTTTCTAGGGGATGTTTGTTCTGGGCCTGCCCTATGCCATCCTTCATGGTGGATACCTAGGACTCTTTTTAATAATTTTCGCTGCAGTGGTTTGCTGCTACACTGGGAAAATCCTTATTGCCTGTCTTTATGAAGAGAATGAGGATGGGGAGATAGTCAGGGTGAGAGACTCCTACGTGGACATCGCGAACGCGTGCTGCGCACCTCGCTTCCCCACCCTTGGGGGCAGAATTGTGAACGTGGCTCAGATCATTGAACTGGTCATGACCTGCATCCTCTATGTGGTGGTCAGTGGGAACCTGATGTACAACAGCTTCCCCAACCTGCCCATCTCCCAGAAGTCGTGGTCTATCATTGCCACAGCAGTGCTCCTGCCTTGCGCGTTCTTGAAGAACCTCAAGGCAGTCTCCAAGTTCAGCTTGCTCTGCACATTAGCCCACTTTGTCATCAACATCTTGGTGATCGCCTACTGCCTGTCCAGGGCACGTGACTGGGCCTGGGACAAAGTCAAGTTTTACATTGATGTAAAGAAATTTCCCATCTCCATTGGCATCATTGTCTTCAGCTACACCTCTCAGATCTTTCTGCCTTCCTTGGAGGGGAACATGCAGAACCCCAAGGAGTTTCATTGCATGATGAACTGGACTCACATAGCAGCTTGCATCCTTAAGGGACTCTTTGCCTTGGTCGCCTACCTGACCTGGGCTGATGAGACCAAGGAGGTCATTACAGACAACTTGCCATCTACCATTAGAGCAGTAGTCAACATTTTCTTGGTGGCCAAAGCCTTGCTCTCGTACCCCTTGCCATTCTTTGCAGCTGTGGAAGTCCTGGAGCGGTCTCTTTTCCAAGATGGAAACAGGGCTTTCTTCCCCAACTGCTACGGGGGTGACGGGAGGCTCAAATCCTGGGGACTCACCCTCAGGTGTGCCCTGGTAGTTTTCACCCTACTCATGGCTATCTATGTCCCCCATTTTGCCCTCCTGATGGGTCTTACTGGGAGCCTGACAGGTGCAGGGCTCTGTTTCCTGCTCCCCAGTCTTTTCCACCTCAAACTCTTGTGGAGGAAGCTCTTGTGGCACCATGTCTTCTTTGATGTCGCCATTTTTGTTATAGGTGGTATTTGCAGCGTCTCTGGGTTCATCCACTCTTTAGAAGGCCTCATAGAGGCCTTCAGAACGAATGCTGAAGACTAAGCAGGGGCCGGAGTTGGGTGCAGTAAGACAATTGCATCGAACATCTGCATAGCCAAATAATTCTGCATCCCCTTAATTGAAAGAGTCATTATTTTCGTTATGTGCATCCAACAAATTCTATGTCATAGAATCTGCAAATTAAAGGAAATAAGATGAAAGTGCTCACCCTAATGTCTTTTTAAATAAGCTCAGATTTAAATATATTTTTTTGTTATTTAGATTTTTTTAGAAGGAAATTATCTGGTGCCCCGACCCTATCTCCTCACTCGTTGCCTGAAGCTTGGCCCCCCACGAATGGCCTGTTGGGAAACAGTTGCAGTTTTCAATACTCCCTACAGATATGCAATTCAGTGTTTCAGGAGCTGAAACACAGGTGCCAATCCCATGGGATTGGGTCACTGCACTCACAAATGGAAACAAACCCTCCGTGGGTGCTGGGAGCAGGGACCTTCATTTGTCACTTCGTGAGATGGATGTACATGAAACCCAGATTGTATGACCAGCCCAACAAGCCCAAGCAGCAGCTGACGATCAGCGATGCCACTTATCTGTAATGTTTACACCATTGTCGCATAGACAGTCAGGACTGCTTAATTCTTCCATCCGAATCCATACCAAGGAACGGAGCTTTCCATCGACTACAATGTGTTGCCTCTGGTTGAAATCGCAGCCCTGGAGTCCACTTCTCAGTGACTTTTGTTTTGTTTCATTTTAACAGTCGTTATTTCTAAATTATGAAAAGATTAAAAAAGAAAAAAATATATTGTTGGATTTGACATTGTTTCAGGATACAGAACAAAACTACGACACAATTCATTCTGTGCAATCTACCAGATCCGTGGAGCTGTTTCCAATGTATGTGTGGTGTCATTGTGGTAAATAAGATGAAAAATGTATATCAGAAAAAAAAATCTATCTTTAACATATAATGTGGTACATAAATATATCGAACAATAAAGAGAAAACATAGATTATGAGGCTGGCCTGTTTCGTGGGGGGCTTGGAGGACCAGGGCAGGGACAGAGGGAGGTTCATCTTTCCCCTAGCGCAAGTACCCCCAATGGGGTAAAGGTGGGGCAGCGTCAGGTTGTTATTGACAGCGGGATTAAGCTGTTTGCAAGAGGTAGGACATTTATATTTCGGGAAGCGGTAGACTTACAGCTGGGGGTAGGGCTGCTTTCACCCCTCCTTCCAGCTTTGCTTTACCCTGTAGTGGTCAGACTCCAGAGATGGACAGAATTTGCAGATGTACCCTGAGGTGTTTTTTTTTTAATAAGGGAAAAAAAAAAACGTAAACAAAGGGGGAGAAATAAACGAAATAAAGGGCTGGGGGTACCCCTGACTTGAACCAAATTCACCGAACCCTGCCCAGGGGTGCTGAGCATGGGGCTGATCCCCCGGGGGCGGTTTTTCCCACAGCGGGGATTAGCCCCGCACTCCACACCTGTGATCGAAAACACCTCAATTTCCAGCAATTTAAAAGCTACAATAACTAATTGTCCGCCCGCTGCCGCTGCACAACGAAGATGAGGATAGGGAGGACCCACCGTCAGCGTTCCCGTAGCACAGGCACAGCTGAGATCTCCGTGGGGCTCCTCAAATTATTGCCCTCAAATCACACCGAGTGCTGGGAGGGGCTGGGGTGTTTTCCCGTTTCCCCCGCCCGGTCCAGTGGCAGCGGGCAGCTCCGCAATGCGGTACCGGGGGTGGAAGGGGGATGTTGGCACGAACCGGGAAAGGGGCTGCGGGCAGGAGAGGGGGATATCCCTGCCCGGAGGAAAGCGCATTTCGGGCGGTTTCCCGGGCAGCTTTCGAACGGAAAGAACAGGGGAGCTCTGGGGTCTATTCCCTCTGGGGACGGGGACATGTGGCGCCGTGGGTGGGTGAATGGGGGGGGGACACATCGTGGTGGGGCGCCCGCCCCCCGGATTAGCCGCATTTCCCTCCATGCGGTGCCCGTTCCTGGGAAATATCCGTGTCCTATCTTCATTCTCAACCTTATCTCCATCCATACCCCCATCATCTGCATCCTCACCCCTATCCCAGTCCTCATCATTTTCATCCTCATCACCCCTTCCCCCATCCCGGTGATTCCTGATTGTCGCCCCCCTGCTTCCAGCCGGGGGCGGCGGCGGCGCAGCGCCCTCGCCCGACTGCGCGTCCGGCCTCGAGCCACCGCATCCACCCCCCCGGGATGAGGAGAGCCAGTCCGGCTGGGGAGCTGGGTGAGGGGCTTCCTTTGAGATGTGCCAGCTGCTTGTTCTTCTGCCCTGAGGTGTCTGTTCCAGCTCTGTTTTCTCCTCAGGGATCAGCGTGGGAGGAGATTCCTGCCCCGTGGGAGGCATCTCCCTGCCCCGTGCAGGGCTGAGGCAACCCCTCGGATTCTGGGAGTAAGTGGAGAGTTGAGGAGCCCTGGCAGATTAACACACTCGTCTGCACATCTGTGATTTGCATTTGCTCTGCACGCAGTGGTTAGAGGGTCTTTTTCTCTCTGGATTCTGCACTGGGGAAGCAAAGGGACGCAGCCAGGCTGGCTGCCATGCTGTGCCATTCCATGCCCACAGCAACACGGCAGCTGGCTCTCCTCTCCTGTGGGCAGCTGCTTGTGTCTGGATGCAGGATGCTCACAGACTAACCTGTCACGGTCTTTGTGTTTTACAGGAGCCAAATGTTCTCTGGTTCAGGACACATGATGATGGAAACCGTTTTATGAAGCTTTACCTTTTCAGGGGTCTTAAACCTAATTCAGTACCTTCCTTCCCCCCCCCCCCTTCGCCCTCCCACCCTCCTTCGCTCCTTGTGAACAGAAATGGCTCCTGCTTTGACTATACTTGGAGCTGTAAGAAGATTTGTGCCCCTTTTGTGACAATGGGGGGAAAGTCAGGGCTCCGTGCTCCTGTGCCTCAGGGCGCAGAGCAGGAAACACGAGCAGAGAGTGCCCTCAGTCCCTGCAAGGTCACCTCAAACCCCTGAGTCCTTCTTGGGCACGGCCCCCACAAGCCCTTGCTTCCAGGGAGTAGATACACTCCTGGCTGGAGGAACTCAAGGAGGCATTTCTACCTCGCCCGCGATTCCTGGCAGCCGGCTGTGCGGCTCCCAGGGATGACAGGGCATCTCAGCGTCTGGCTCGCTGCAGTTTTCAGCTGTGGTGGAGCCAGTGATTACCCAGAGAGCCCCAACGAGTTTTGTCTCGCTGTCAGCTCTGCTCAAGCGCTTCCCTCTGCGTTCCTGTCGGGTGCCGACGGGCGCTCCCGGCTGACGTGCGACGACCTTGCGAAACGAGCCCGCTCAGCAAGCCGAGCGATAAGCCGAGGCTTTGTCCTCTAAACTTGTCCGTGGCTGGAACGAGCGTGGCTGTTGGTGCAACCCTTGTGACCTGGGCTCGGAACGTGGACAGCCCCTCCGGCCTGCCGCAGCAGACATTTTGGTGTCGTGCTGGTGCCAGTGGGAGCGTACGTGGGCGCTGTGAGACATATGCAGCCCTTATAGCAGGGGATGCAGCAGAGTGAGGAAAATAAGCACCAAAATAGCAGCAGGTTTAACTCGGACAAAGCAGAAATCGTCTGAAAAGCCAGCACGATAGCGAAGTCTGATCTCTGTTCCAAATGGCTTTTGTCTGCAGCTTCATAGCTTCTGGTCATGTGCTGCAGCAATCCTCTAAACCTCCGCACTCTGAAAATCAGACAAACAAAGGCTCTCTCTGCACTAGCAGGGAACAGATTTATTTTTCTCCCTGTCTTTACAGTTCCTCGGATACAATAGGGACCTCTGTTTGGGCTTGTTCCCGTGAGACATAAGGGTAATACCAAATCTCTGTTATCCTCCTGCACCCACACAGATGTGCCACCTAAACTGGACTGTTGATGTGAGCTGAGTGAGATGAGGGCTGAGCTCACTCCTCCCCACATGCTGCAGCTGGTGCTGGAGCTCACAGGGGGCAGGTATGGCTCTGCCTTTTTCCCATACAACTGTGAAGCCACAGACCTTGGCTGCAGTGACAGCTGGGTGTCTTGGCCTCATGAACTTTGAATGCTCCATATCATGTACTCCAGAGTCTTTCAGAAAATGCTGGATGGTGACATCGATGTTCTCCACCATCTGATTTTATACATCTTTGAAGTGTGTATTTCAGGTGAGGAGATGGAGTCTCTGCCAGTGACTCCACCAACATGTTCAACCATCAGACTATTATTTGGGCCCCCACACAGGGACGCAGTGACCACTGGTGCTGGGTACCTGCAGAAGGGCAAGGAGAGAACCAGAGAGTAAATGGGCGAGGGCACAAATGGAGGGCAGTAGATTCTGGCTCCAAGAGGGCTCCTCTGGCCTCAGTTCTGATGTGCCCATGGGGCTCAGCTCAGTTCTTGACAGCTGCTCAGGTGGTTGTTCCTGTGTACCTGTGACCTAGGATGGGGAGCATGGAGCCAGAGGCGGGTCACACAAGAAGCAGAAGGAATGTTGTAGGGCTGTTGCACCTCACAACCCAAGCACGTAAGTCCCTGGATGGCCTGCTCTGGATGCAGTGCTGCTGGAGGACAAGGCTCCACTTTGCCCTGCTCCTTCCTGTCTGGCAAGCTCCATGGATTGGTGGTGTGTTGGCAACAGGTCATGTCCACATCCAGGAGGTCTTGCAGGCATTTGTGAGGTGACACATGCCTCATTACCTCTGCTAGGACCCGGCATGTGACCCAGCACAGCCTGCGGCAAACAGAGCACTTTGTTCTCACCCTTTGCACTTCCCTGCCAGCAAGCTGCCCTCTAATCCCCCCAAGGAGGGATTTTCCTCTCCCACCACAGCTCCCTGTGCCTCGGTCACCTTTGAGAGAGGTCCAGGGTAATCATTTACTGCCTGCCACAAGCCACTCCTTCGGACTTTTTCTTCGACCTTCAGGCTGAATTGCCAAAATAAAAACAACGGGAAGAAGAGCAGTACATGCTGCTTCCCACAGCGGGAGTGTGGCAGTGCCTGCCTGCCCTGCTGCTGGATCCCAGGAGCCCCGTTCCTCACACCTCGCTTTCTGCAGGTAATGCCCATTTGCTTTCTCTGGGATGACCGAGACTTTTCCTTCCTCTAATGAGTTCCTGAACTCTTTTGGGAGGAGCAGAAGTTTTTGTGAAGGACTTGGCCGTTGCTGGCAGGAACCCGACTGGCTTGTGGGAGAGCTGCTGCTTGGGGCCAGCAGCTGGAAGTGGTGGAGGGTTGATTTCCAGCAGTGGGGTGGTTTGCCAGCTGTGGAGAAATCCAGAGAGGAGACAAGCACCCTCCTTGCTCCCCCTGCAAGTACTGTACTACATGAAAAGATTTCCGGCATTAATTGTGCCTCCCCCAGGAAACTTCCATCACAAGGAGCTTCCATCACTCTGCTTGTCCATGCAGCCCCACACCAGCTCACCTGGGTGAGGTCCACAGGGAGCACCCATGAGTGTTTCTGACTAGGGCGATTTCAAGAGCTGGCAGATCAGCAGAGGTAGCTGGTGACTGACTCTGTGTGTCCCCATGTCCCTGAGTCACCCTCACAAGGAAAAGAGCTTTGGGCCTGCACAGGCATTTGCAACTAGCACTAGAATGGTGAGGTTTGCACCAGAAATTTCAGGTTGTGTTGGCTGTGGTGTCCCAGGCTGTGTGAGTCTCTGGGGCTGGGCCTGGTGAAGCTCAGGGGTTCTGTGTCCAGCAGCCTTCTAACGGGGCATTCCCAACCCCTCCCGCTGGCAGGACAGGGAGGGCTGTTCCTGCTGGGTGTCAGAGCAGGGGAACAGAGACAGGCTCAGCGGATTTCAGCATAGCTTTGCTGCTCTTTTGGAGGGGCTTATGGTCTTGAAAATGCCTTGAGGCCAGTTTGGATGGGGCTGTCTACCAGATCCAGTACACATAGCTCTGCTGGAGACAGTCTCCAGCAATTCCTTCCTAGGATTTGCATGTGGATAAAAAGGGGTGAAAACATGTCCCATGGCGTGGAGCTGAAGGTGGCCACTTTCAGGAATGGGGATGGAATTGGGGAGAGGGGTGTTCCCATGAATGCTGCACACACAAGCTTTTCTAATGAACCCAGCGCTGTGCCAGAGTGGCCTGGTTTTGGGCAGTGCAGCTCCCCGAGCTGTCTCCAGGCTGTTAAGCCCTGTTCAATCAAACCAGAAAACTCCCTCTCTGCCCTTGTCCCCCCAGGCTGGTCACATTCAGGGCTTGAGTATGGGTGGTGGTCCTGAGTGCGTGCCCTGCATCAGACTGATCTGTGCTGCAGGGGAAAAGAGGCACTCGCCCCAAAAAACAGATCTGAGGTTTTGTGGTTTTTTTTAAGAAAGATTCTAAAGCACAGGCTGTAATGTGTCCTGAAGTGCTGCTGGGGAGGAGAGGAGAGGACAACAAGCAGAAGTTGCACCTTCCCCAAGGACAAGGCTAGCCAGGAAGGGTTGCTTACAGTCAGGCTGCTTCCAACTGCACGTAATTTATTCATTGAGATGGTGCTCACACTGAAAACTTAGGAACAAAAAAGTCTCAGACAATTAATTTAATGGCAATAAAAAACTCCGGAATTTATTCCTCAGAAGCCATAAAGGCTTTACAAGAGATCAGTAATATTCTGACCTGTTAATATTTGTAGAAGCAGAGGGACAGAATGTTGCAAGAGTTGCTCAAACCCACTTTAACTGTCTTTTGGAATAAACACCTGATCCCCAGTAGTGTCCTCTTGGTTCCTTTCTCCAAAACATGGGAAACATCCCAGCACCCATGTGGGATTCGCTGGAAAAATTAAAGGCAAAACCTGAGCCCTGCTTTTTTGAAGCTGAAAGAAAAATATAGTGAGGCAGAAAAAGAAAGAGATAGTTTAAAGATCATCCTATCCCATCCCATACTATCCTATGCTAGCCCTTACTTAGCAGAGCTAACTGAGTAGCCAAAGATTTTTAGGTCACCTTTCACTGCAGGTCCATGGAAACTTGCTTTGTGCTCTCTAGAGAAATATTTGTTTTAGTTTTACCTGAGCCTTCCCTGCAATTCTGATTGCTCAGGACTGTGTGGTTCCTCTTCAGTGATACTTTTATGATTGTGGTTATGGATATTACTAGATAGGGAAATTAGGATTACTTTTCCTTCTAAAATAGCACATAAAACATTATAAGAGAGAGAGAGGGAGGTGTTTCTCTCTGGGTAGAGACAATGGGCTGGACCTGTTGTCCACTGGACATGTCCTGCCTTGGAGAAGCTGCAAATGTGGCTTCCCCAGGGTGAGCGGCACCAGCCAGGGATGGCCCCGATGGGAGGACCAAACTCAGCCAGGGAAGGGCCACGCAGGCCTTGCCCCCTTATAGGGCTTGGAAAAGCAAAGGTAGCTTTCTTTCCTTGGGAGAAAAGAAAATGTTTCCAACTGAAGGCAACATCCAGAGGCTTTGAGCTGTGCCAGTGCAACTGAAAAAATCCCCTTTCTGTGGCCAGGGCTTGTCCCTCCATGGCTTGTCAGGAGATGTGCACAGAAGGGGTTAAACTGCCTGAGAGCTGCTCCTTACCTCTGAACTCAGGTCTTGGCACTACTTGTTCTCTGGAGAGCAGGGAAACCGCAGCCTGGCACAGAAGACCAACAATGCTCACAAAACCGAGCTCTGACATCAACAGATCTGCAGTTTCATTAGAATTGTTTAATTTCGTTTAGGAGCATGCAGGTTCTGGGCAGGGGAATGGGCCAAGGTCAGTCCTAGTGTAAGGGGGCACGGTCACACCGGTAGCACCTGTAGGGACACGTGTCTGTGTGATGTATGTGACCTGCAAACACTCCCACATCCAGCAGCCTCTTCCCCATGGCACTGACATGGCCAAGAGGCAGTGCTGGGTGAGGGGTGAGAGCTGCTGCAGGCTGCGGTTGGCTATGGGCACACAGGCCAGGAAACGGGGGAAAGTTTCATCTCTTACACATGGGGAGGGTTGCCCAGGTGGGCCGGAGTCTGTTCACACCTACTGTCCCCCTCCTGTCCGCCATCATGGGAACAACATGGAGACAACATGTTTGCCCAGGACATCAGTACAAGGAAAGTCACAGGGCTCTCCAGGGCAAAGCCCTTTGCAGCTTCTCCAGGAATCTGGTGGCATCTGATGTTGAATTCCCAGGTTCCCAGGTGGGGACCTGCACTACTGGGTAGTAGGATTTCCTAGTTGGTCCTGTGTCCTTGTGCTTCCAGAGAATCTCTTCTCCTGTGCCAGGGAGCCACTGGTGTCAGGGCAGACACCCTGGGTACAAGGAGAATTAATTTGGTCTTAACTCCTCATCAAAACCCAAAATCCTTTCCTTAGAGCTGAAATGCGTGAATTTAACAGTTTTAGTGTAAATTTCTTCTGAGGTACAGAAGCCAAACAGCCAACCAGGACCACCTAGCTCTCTTCCACTGCTCTCCATCTGCCAGTCCAAAGCAATTTGCCACTGGAGCAGTGGTGGAGCACCCTGGTGATCTCCTCCAGACTGAGTGCCGGGTGGGTTCTGGCCAGACAAATGTCAGGGAGCTGTCCCAGTGTTCCAGAGCTGGTGAGCAGCCAGTGCCGCACCTAGGGCTTGTTTCTGCTCTTACTCCTGTGCCCTTCACATTTGCAGGAGGAGAAACATCTGCGTGCTCTGCTTCCTGAGGACACCCTGTGCTGGCAGCTGAGCTCCTGCCCCTGTTCCAGCTGGCTTATGTCCGTGGCCTGGATGGAGCCCTCCTCCACTGCTCTGGGCAAGACAAAGGGTAATGCTGCTGACTGGTACAGTGTCACTAAGCCCTAGGGATGGATAGAGCATGGAGAAGGCTTACCCATGGAAGTCTCCTGCTGGCATTGGGCTGCAGAGCAGCTGGCAGAGGGCAGAGCCCTGCTGTACACCTTCCTGGTGGGCTCCACTTGGGCTCACGCCATAGCCCTTTGCCAGGGTTCACCCTGCCCAGCAAGGGCTGCAGGGAATCCAGGAGGTGTTTGTATGCAACGGAAGCAGCTTTGCGTCACATGCCTGGCTCTGAGTGACACCTAGTGCATGCACAGCCCTTGAGTGTCAGTGACCCTCACAAACAGCACAGGTAAGACGGACAAAACCAACCCAACATCGCTGTGCTTGTCAGTATCTGTCATCAGAGTAGGCATTTTATGCATTTTAACTGTAATAACTCTTCCTTAGAGGACCCTTCTGCTTCCTCTTCTTTGGGTAGAAAACAGGTTTTAAATTAAAGATGCCTTTTCCACGGAAAATAAAATCAAGTAGATTTTGTTGCTAACACAAAGATTTTCATGAAAGAAACAAAAGCACAAGACACTGACTAGAAAATGTAAGTTAACTGATGAAAGTATTCTCAAACTTGACCATTTCACTTCAAGTGGAGGCAAAACTGGAGAAAAGAAAAACATATTAGGAGGTACCCTTAAAAGCTGACAACTTCCGGGTTGAGGGTGTTGGCTAAGCAAAAAAATCAGGCTTTAACCTGAGAAAGAACAATATTTCAAGCAAAATGCTGCTTCCCCTCCCTCATTACACATGGCAACAAGCACATAATCTGTTCCAGATGATTTCTCCCTAGCAGCTGTAGTCTGGCATGAGGGACCTGTCTCATGGTGGCCAGCCCCTCTGCTTCCCCCAGGGAATTCTGCCCACACCTCTGCCTTTACCTCCTTGTACCCGTCACTGAACTCACTCTGTAAACCGCTTTTCTACAGAAAGATTTTATAGGAAACTACAACGGAAGCAAAAAGCCACTGCTTTATTTTTAATGAAGAGAGAGAAGACACAGCCCTTCTCCCAGATTGCCTTTTGCTCAGAGCTTAGTCTCTGCTGTCTCAAATCACCAGGCTTCCCCTCCTCGGGTGTTTATGTTTGCAGTTAATACCAGCCTTGCTGCCCTGGCTGCAGCCACAAAGGACACTGAAAGGAGCAGCTTCTTCTGGGTTTGACCTGAACCAAATGACAGTTTTGACCTTCCTCCAAACTACAGGACAGTGGACAGATTTCAAGCTTACTAACACGTAAAAAATTATTCAGAACACTTGAGCTGCCTGCCAGGACATAATCTGCTCCTACCCACCATCTGCACCTCTCCCTCCCCACCCAAAACTATCCCTCTCACCTAAATTCTCAATTCCTGGGTATAGCTAGCAGGTGTCTCTTCATCTTTTGCAACTGGCCAGCTTTTCCTGCTCACTTAAAGAGCTGCCGGGAAGCAGTAGTATTAGCATGATCATACTGAGGATGGCTGTGTTCAGGGACTAAATGGACTGCTGTAGGAAAAAAAGCCTATTCCCATCTGGGTTTTAAGAAAAAGCTTTGGGCTCCTGATCTTCCAGGGCAATCTGGGTGGGCTGGTGCAAGGATGAGAAGTGTGCGAAATGAGGGGTCTCAGCACTCACTGCTTTGCACACTTCGGGACTCAGCCTCCACTGGTAGATATGCTCCCAGGTATGTTTGATGCTTTGTTTTTTATTATCACAGGATTAGTTTTTTGCAAAGTGTTGCAAGATTTAGCCACCTGCTGTTTTCTTTAAGTTTTGCATGTAGTTTTCCTCCAAAATCTGGAGAGCTGTTTGTCAGTGGGCTCCAGCTTGCCCAGAGCCAGGGCTGCTTGGCTGTGTTCCTGCACTGGTTTGCAGTGTCCCTGGAGTGTAGGGAAAAGGATCTGCAAGAGAAAATTGGGCAAGCCAGGAGCTTTGCAGAGGATGGCTAAGAAAGCTTCCTTGAGTGCAGAAAAGTGCTTTCAAGTCTTTCCTAACCTGCTCCTGCACTTGCCGTGTACAACTACAGTGTCTCAATGGGAATGAAAGTGGAGTTCAGTGCAGCCTTGCAGCTATCTCTTAGATCTGTGGCAGGGGAAAACTTCAGCCTTTTTTTCCTCCCCAGTAAAAGCACGTGTTTGCAGGAATCCCCTTTCTGTGCTCCTTCTCTGAGATGAAACTGGGGCATCTCCCCCCTTCAGCTGCAAGCAGCCCCTGTGCTGGGTGGAAGCTGTGGGCTGACTTAGATGCCCCTCTAAACTCTGTGCTTCCTCCAAAACATCACCTGCTGTCCCAGTGACAGCCTGCCATTCCTCCTTGTCTCTCCATGCTGGCAGCCAGCCCTTCCCAGAGCGGGAGAAGATGAGGGACTTGCTTGGAGGGATTTGCAATCTAGGTTAGGTAGGGAAGGCTGCTGAGAGCACTGCCATCCGGGAGGAGGGTGGGAGGCAGCTCACAGATGACGAATCTGTGAGGTTGCCTCTCTGTGCAAGGTACGCCTTGCATTAGTAATGTGTTTGTAGCAAATAATGCTGGGCTAGCATGGGAATGTGGGTCACCACTGCCAGAACTGTGCAAGGGAGAGGGAGCTGCTCGTGCCGTGCTTGGAAGAAAACGTATGTTGCTGCGATATGTGTGGTGGGGGGAGATTTAGCTGCAGTAACTGCTCCAACTTGTAAGTAGCAGCTCTATGTTGTGTGAGCAGGTTCCTGCTGCCTGGAAGATTGCTCTGGCCAGGAGCTGGGGGTCTTTGAGGAGGGGGGAGTGGGGTCCAGGGGTTTGTGTTCCTGGTGTGGAATAGTCACATCATATTGGGAAACTCCTGGACTTGCTTACTGATGCTCTCTGTGGCCCTGGCTGTGCCTGGAGCATGCCTGCTGCACCAGCAGGCACAAGGAGGGACGCAGCCGGGCGTGTATAACCAAAGATTCCAGTGTATTTTCGTGACCTATTTCTGGTTCTGTTGTTCAGTGTGTGTGCACTCAGGAAATCTTTGTGCTTTAAGGGGAGTAGGGTTTTTTAGCGATAAGGAAAAACCTGCTTAACTGCTTCAGAGATTTAGATCACAAACCAACCTGGCTTTGAAGGTGAACTTGGGCTGGGGAAGGTGGCTCTGAACCTGAATAGAAAGTGATATGGGATGGCAATATACATATCCTAAAAATGTATGTGGTACTTCAGTGCATAGGCTCTAGTCTCAGAGCAAGTCCATTTAATGAAAACGCATTGTTCAAAAATGCTGCCTTTGGTTCAGCAGGGACTTGTTGAGTGGCTTTACTTCCAGCAAAGAAGCAGTGGAGCAGAACAGGGCTGATGTAAGAAAGCAGGCATGGGCTGCCAGGCTGGAAGAGGTTGTGGAGACCTTGAACAGGCTTGTCCAAAGCCCCTGAAGCAAGTCTGGAACTTGCACTGGTAGTAAATACCTCCAAGGCAGACGGATTTGTTTCCGTGGCTTGGCTGTATGCTCTCCAAGATGCCCAAGCTGCAACATCTCTGTCTGTGTCTGAGTCAGTATTTTCCCTGGAGTCTGGGATAGGAACAGTGGCAGCAAGCTGACCCTGGATCCAAACCCAAGCTTGTGGGGGCTCAAATTAGGAGTAAATGGGCTGTATCACCTGATGGATGGCAGTGACATGTGGAGGGGGAGTGAGATTATAGGTTGGGTTGCTCTGGCAAGAGGCTCCTGAGCAGGCGATGGGAGCCTTCACTCCTCTATCTATTGCTGCCAGTGCAGCTTGAGGCTTGTCCACACACACCTGTGTGCCCTGGCCATCCCCTGTGCCAACCTTCTCTCTGGCCTTGAGCCTTGAGTGAGTGTTGCCTGCTCCAAACACAGCAGGGCTGATGTCCCTCTGCTGTGGCCGTGATATCTGACCAGGCTGGCTCGCAGACTGAGACAGATGCACCCTGACACAGGTGTTGGATGACCTTCAGCAGACCTCTGTGATTCAGGGAGAGCCAGACTGTCAGGGAAAGAAGGACTATGCCCAGTGGGAGGAAATGGGCCTTGATCTGTCTGGGTACTGCCTGCATCCTGTCCCCACTTGTGGATGCCAGCTGGGACAGGCTCTTATACCTGCTGCAGTACAAAGTACAGACAAGGTCAGGAGCTCAGACCAGCCTGGTGTTGTAAACTCTCTCGCTGCCTGACTTGTGGGTTTTGCTTTAAATTCCTGCTTTCCCTTTCTTATCTATTCAGAAACTCTAAACCCACAGCTTAGTTTTTTGGCTCCTTATCAGAGCTGCACCCAGACCTGCTTTTGGGGCCAGTTCAGTGGCTCTCGATAGCACACAGGTCCCTCTGCCTAGCAGACCCAAAGATCCATGCAGGAAGGGTTCTGCAATGGGCTTGTGTTTGCCTCAAAACTTGTCCTACAAACTCCCTGCCCAGGGGAAGGGGCTCTGGTGGTTGGTGCTGCTGATTCCTTAGTCTGTTGAGGAGCTATTCCAAGATGACAACTTGCCTGAGCCTATAAAACCCCTTCTTTTGAGAGGGACAGGGCAGTGTATGTTTCTGTGAATATTTTGAGTCTTCCTTTCCCTCTAGTGACAGAACTAAGGGGCAAAACTGAGTCTTGAAATAATTTTGCTCTCTACTCCTAAGCAAAACAAGGAACTCTTCTGTGTAGGTTGCACTTCTTGGGCTTCTCTTTGGCTCAGCAGGGAGCAGGCTTGGGACTGGCTCTATGTGAAGAGAGAGGTGATGAAGGTGATAAGTGGTGGCAACTGCCTGCACAGCTGAGGAGCAGGGATGCTCCATGGTGGGAATCCCAGCTTCTGGCACTGGCTATGTGTCCTTGGCCGAGTCACTCACTGTGATGTGTGTGTGCTGGCTTACCTCCTGCAGGGCTCTGAAAAGTTTCATTCATGTCCCTAATCACTTGCAGAGTCCTGAATGAAAGGGACAATGGATGTGCCAAGTATGTGACCTATCCCAGTACAACATCGTCCTTGTGGGAAATCTCCTTGCCCCCCCGGGGACCCAGGGATGGCTCAGGAGAGCTTGACAGTGGTCCTCTAGCCTGAGTCCCCTGTGCTGTGAGAGGGTGTCCATTTTGTGGCACTTATCCCTGTCCTGTGAGCTATTGAGGGCTTCTGGTGGGGCCGGGAGGGAAGATGTCCTGGTTCTCATAATTTCCTGGTTATTTTGGTATGTGAGTGGAAGGGGGAGGAGGGTGGCTGTGGAGAGAAGAGCAAGGTCAGTGAAGAACAAATGTGCCTCTGTGCACTTGTGATCACACTGCCAGCTAATCGGTTTCGGTGCTCCAACTTTCCTCACAGAACTCATCAAGCACGGCCGGGAGAGGATAGGGCAAACCATCAAGGCCTCCGGCTCCAGGCTCTGCTCGTAGTGAGTATGAAATGCTCTCAGTGGGATGAGAGCCCTTTAACAGCTTAGCCCGATAACCCCTGCGCTGGCTGGGTGGTGAATGGAGCTGGCTGGCACCGAGCAGATATGGGCAGTGCTCAGGGACAGCCGCCAGCATCCGCTGCTGCCTAGCATCTCCTGCCATGGGCAGCCTGGCTGCGCAGGAGGGGGGCTTGGGGTCTGTGTCTGGGGGCACAGAGAGGGAGCACACACAGGTGAGATGTGGGGAGGCTGGTGGGTTCTTTGGGCCCCCTCTTTGGGAGTGGTAGGGCAAAGGGTGGCTGTGGGGATGAGAGCCTTCAGGACTTCCCTGCGGTGTATGAGAGCTTGGTGGGGCTGAGTGGGAGCCAGCTTTGTGGGGCAGGGGAGAAGGGAACAGAGCTGGGTTTTTTGTTTATTATCTCCTTAATTATGGCTTTTGAAAGGAGCATAGGGGAACCCTCTAAACCAAAGAGGGGAATCCCTAGGGTGGGGTGACCCACCCATCCCCAGTGATGCTTAATCAGGGTGGATCTGAACCATCAAGTGTTCAAGTCTAGGTTTTCCAGCCCCAGCTGTAGTTGCACTAGGCAGATAAGTCCTGTGCTCACCAAGCCAGCCCTGGCTGCCATGTTGAGCTCCTCTTCCCTGCAGAGTAAACAGCCCTGAGCTGCCCCATCTGACCTAGCCTAGGGAGAACGGACTCTGGCAGCTGCCATCCTGATGGCATGTTGTGGTTGGACCCAGCTGGACTCTCCTGGCTGTCCCATGGGGACGCTCACGGGGTTGCAGGGCTGCAGCATCACTGTGCAGTGGAGTGTGGGGCTGCACCTGCCTTGAGAGGGGTCTGACCATGGCTAGGAGGGCTGTGACTTCAACTGGCCCTGCTGGGCTGTGCTGGTCTTCACATGTTGATGTTCTGACCATTTTCTGCTATTTCAAGTCAAGGGCTAACTGTGGTATTTATATGCTTGTGCATCCATGAATCCTTTTTCCCTAATCTGCTCCAAGTAGCCACCCGGTGTTCACTGCCTCCCCTGGAGTATATACACCCCCATCCCTTGGAAGTAGCAGTGCTACCAAGGGAGTAGCTGGAGAACTCGGTTGAGCCCTTTTATGATGGAGGGGTGCACACACCAGGGTCTGTGCTGCTGCCTGGCAAGTTAATGGTGTGAAGATGTTTTTCTCTTGGATTTTGTTTTCAACACTGGCTTGCTCTTCTTTTTCCAAGTGCTGAACGAGTTGCTTTTTTAATGGATCGTTCTCGGAGCCCAGACAAAAGCACCCAGGTGAGATCAGGGCTCTGAACCAGCAAATCCTCACTTCTGGGACAAAGGGGCTGGTGTCTTTAGATGAAAAACAAGCAGGAGAGCCTGTGTTAGCCTGCTGGAAGTCTTACTGCTGACTTGTCTCTGTGGGTGATGCTGGGTGGAATAAAAGAAGGGCAGAGAGAACCTGTATAGCCTTTTGGACAGGACATAATGCTCCCTGAGTCTGGGGAGGGGAAGATTCCTGGGGAGCAGGGAGAGGAGGAAGAGTATGTGTGTGTGTACTCCTTGTCACTGGGAAGAGGGAGGAGGTAGTTCTGTGGAGCTGGATGTGCATAAGGCTGCTTAAGGTGGCCTTAGTTAAAAGTTTGCCAAAACAAGTACTGTGTCTCTCGCTGATGGGTATTTATCAATGGCTCAGTGTGAGGGATGCTGTATTGAGGAAGGGAAAGCACAACCTGCAGCATGGTCCTTGTGACTAACATTATTGTTATCTTCTCTAGCCTTCAACACCAACTGACAACATCAATCTTGGACCTTCTGCTAACCCCAAGTAAGCTCCCTGCAAAGCCAGGTAGGGTGAGGAGTGTGGAGAGGTCTGGCAGGGGAATGCAGATGGTCCCTGTGTCTCACGTAGCTGGTGTCTGCAAAAGCCCTAACAACTACATTACTTGGCCTATAACACCATGTGTGTTACCAGTGCACCAGCTTTCAAGACATTAAACTGTAGCTGGTCCTCTCCCGTCCATATCTGCAGCCCCTTGTCCCATCTCTCTTGAGAGATAGTGAGGGAAGATCTTCTTTGTAACTGCTGGCTCCCTGACCATCTTTCTCTAGAAAAAGTGTCCCCTCTAAAGGTGTCCCTTTTTCTTAACAGGTGCTTTCACTTGCAGCTGTGTTCAGCATGTGGGTTGCTGAGGGATTGCTCATGCTGTGCTGGGTGCGCTGACATACACAGCGTGAATCCCGAGCTGGCTGGGAGCAAGGGTCACCTATCCAGTGCCCTTTAATCCCTTTCACAAACATTCATCTTTCCAAGCAGGAACTCTGCTTTGATGGTAGTGTTGCTGTTGCCTGTTTCTTTCACAGAAACATTAACTTGTTTCATTCTCGCCTAACAGTGCCAAGCCAACAGACTTTGACTTTCTGAAGGTTATTGGCAAAGGAAGCTTTGGAAAAGTAAGTGGGTTTGTATGGGTGGACTGTAGCTTGGAAAGCAAATATCTTACTAAAGCAGTTTCTGGCTGTGTCCTTTGCATATCTCATGAGGTGTTTGGCCTGAGTGTGGCTGAGACTAAGTAAGCCCTGAGATATGGTCTTCATAGTCCATTCTCACCCTGAGCTGTCTTGCCATCTCTTTAAGGGCTGAAGTGTGAGGTGCTTTATGCTCAGGGTGGTGATGGTAAGGAGCAGTGCTTGGTTCAAAATGAGCTTCAGAATTGTTCAGGTAGCAAAAGAACTCCAGACAAACCTGTACCTGGGAGACAGCTTGGATCCCCTTGAAATGGAACTGTCCCCAAATGCTCCAAAGCTGTTTTCTATTGGGTGTCTAAGTAATGTATGTGGAGGTGTCGTGTGCTCTTTTCTGGCAATGAGAATTCACAGGTCTGGAGCTGTCTTTAAAACTTTGTACCTGACCCTCTGGAGCAGTTCTTTTTGTGTAATCATGCACAAGACTATTGAGCTAATGAGGAAACACTAACCAAAAGGCAGAAGGTGAGACTGAAACCTGTGACCAGGACCTTGTGTTGCAGGTTCTCCTGGCCAAACGCAAGTGTGATGGGACTTTTTATGCAGTGAAAGTCTTGCATAAGAAAACCATCCTTAAGAAAAAGGAGGTATGTTTGCTTTCCTTGGCTATTTCTGCAAATAATGGTCAGTGTATGAGCAATCCTGGTAATGCAATTGGGATACCCGGTGGCTGTCATTCATGTAGGCAATTTGTATGTTAGACATGGATTTCTCTGTGCCATGGGAACATGAAGAACAGAGATTAAACGGGTCAGACAGCAGGGAGCGGTTCTCTTTCTGGGGCTAGAAATGACCCTCCTGGGCTCCCAGCCTCCACCTGTTTTGACAACAGCAGTGAGCCCCTATAAGAGGCTGGGCTGGACCCTTGCCTGAAACCCTAATACTTTGTCTGCTTTTGATAGCAAAATCACATCATGGCGGAACGCAATGTGCTCCTGAAAAATGTCAAGCACCCCTTCCTTGTGGGACTCCATTACTCCTTCCAGACCTCTGAGAAGCTTTACTTTGTGCTTGACTATGTAAATGGAGGAGAGGTGAGTGCACTTAGAGGCTTCATTTTTATCCTTTTTGGTCCTTCTCAAAAACGCTGCTTTATCGCCTAAAACTGTTTCTTGTCAGAAGATAATCATGTTAAGGTATAATGCTGCTTTGACCATTGGAAAGGAGCAGCCAGGAACACATGGCATTATCTCACCTGTAAACTGAGTGAAGATCTTGCTGGCTAGGATCTAAGTCAGATGATTCCTAAAGTAAGGATGCTGGGAAAAGTGTGTGTTAGGGGTGTGTTAAAATCCTATGGAGAATACAGGAAATACTGATGTTAGGGAGCTTTAGGCAAAACCCACCTGTGGGCTAGCTCTGGATTCATGTCTAGTTATTGGGTGATGCCAGCACAATTTTATAGAATTTTTCTGTGCTGTAGAAGCTTACTTTTTTTTCAGCTGTCTTTCTGTGCTATGTGAAACTGCCTGGGAGATACTGTTAACATGGACATCTTGCCCAAATAGAGTTCACGTTGTGGACTTTGTGTTCAGCTCTATGCATGTATCACTTCTTATGGCCATGCTACCACTAGTATGTGGGCTGTACTAAGCTAGGAGCTTAACTAGATCAGCAGATGATGTTTTTCAGAGAATTAATTATTTATTTTTGGGAACAAAGAGTAGAACAAAGGAAGCAGTTTGTAGGAAGGTGTTTGGGTTGCTTAAAGTGGCCTGGTTTGGGATCATTTGATGTTATTTGTGTGCTATTTGCTGCAAAGAAGTTTTCACTGGAGTAGCTGGCTGTCAGCCTTGCTCCAGATAGCCTTTAGCTATTTATAAAAATGACCAACCCTTTCATCTGGCTGTAGCTCTTCTTCCACTTGCAAAGGGAACGGTGTTTCCGTGAACCCCGAGCCCGGTTCTATGCTGCAGAAGTTGCCAGTGCAATTGGATACCTTCATTCCTTAAACATCATTTACAGGTAAGACATGTCCTGCTGGGGAGGGCGGGGCCGCCAAGTGTGCCCAGCAAGGTTGTGTCAGTGTTGGGGAGCAAAAGGGCTTCACGGGGGCCCAGCAATATATTCAGGACTGAAATAGCTCTGAAGAATCTCCTACCCCAGACAAGACTGACTAAGTGCTGCTGGCACTTAAACTTTCAAGAGGGATCCTGTCTTCAAAGGACCTGGTGGGCAATAAATACTCTCAGACTGATATTGGGAAAGAGAAAGAATGTTTAAGTGTAAAAATATAAAAAACCCTGGCTCAGTAAGTGAGAAATCATTGCTCCATAAAAATTTATGTGCAGCAATGCAGGCTAACACCTGATCCTGTATGACAGCAGCCTTTCAATATTTGCATGTGAATATGTTAATGGAAATCTGCACTTCAAGAAGGTCTGGACTGGGACATTTTGTTAGTTCCTGTTCTTAGCTGATGCTGTTTCAGATCCATGTTTTCTAAGTATCTGGCCAAACCTGCTCAAACAGCACCTTTTGTCTTGCAGAGACCTAAAACCTGAGAACATTCTCCTGGACTGCCAGGTATATTCACAGCTTGGGATACTTTCCTTCTGGCTTTAAAAGCATCAGAACTATAAACAGAGGGCATGGGTTTTGTATGTCTGCCCCACTGCACTTCTCTGCAGATCCTGGAAGGGGTACTCAGCCTGCCCTCTGCAGAACTGCACACTTGTGGGCTGGGCTCATTCCCAAAAGCTGGGACCTGACCTGTGGGCAGGGATCAGGGGTGTGAAGAATAGGTCACTGCTGCTACTCTGGTGGTGAGCACTATTAAACTGTCTCTGGGATAAAGCAGCAGAAAAGTACAGAAGTGCTGGATCTCTTCATAATTATCCAGTTGTAGAAAAATACAAATAAAAATAAATTAAAATCTAGACTCTACTTTCTTTATAGGCTCCTGTACTTGTGCTATAGGATGTCCATAAGGGAGGGAGGGGAGAGAGATGAGCAGTGGAGAACTAAAACCCCCATGAGATGCAGTGTGAAGGCAAATACTTGGAAACTCTGTCTCCTCTCTAGGAAGACTGAGCCAAGCTGAAATTTCTCTCTTCTTTAGGGACACGTAGTATTGACAGACTTCGGACTGTGCAAAGAAGGAATGGAACAAGAGGAGACAACTTCTACTTTTTGTGGCACTCCTGAGGTACAGCTTATGCGGGGGCTTTGCTGTGACTTGCTGCTCTGGGTCTTGGGCTTGTGTGGCATCTCAAAATATGGACTCTAAATTAGACCACCTTGGGCTCTTTGAGGTTGTTGGCCTGAAACTGGAGTTCAAGTAAGGCCTTCGGTACTCATCAGAGATGGTTTTATCTGTAACAGCTAAACTCTGAAATTGCTGTGCTATCGGGGCAAGGATCCTTGCACTTGGAAATGGCCAGACCTGTGAAACTGCAGCTGTTTCAGGTGTCTGTGGAGGCAACCTTGACCCTGTGAGCAGGCTGTTTACCTGTTACAATACCCTGGAGCTGCAAAACAGGGAGCCTGCTGCTACTGCCATACACCCGACCTTACTGTGCTCTCCTATATGTACTTGGTATGCAGGAGCTGTAAAATGCCCTGTGCAGAGAAGAGGACCAGGTTCCCCTCTGGAGTGTGAACATTGCTCAGAAGGGAGAAAATGTCTTTTCTCCAATGTGCTCCAACTAGGTTTTGTGAAAACCTATTTCCAGTTTGGCTTCTCGAAGGCTTTTTTCTTTCTTCTTACTGAGCTGGAGATTTTGGTAGCACTTTAGCCTAGGTAATACACCTGTCCTGCTGCTCTTCCCAGACAGCTTGAAGGAGGGTCTGTGAACAGTATTCAGGCTCAGGAATTTCCTGGTCAGGAATTTCCCTCTGTTTTCATCTGAGAGCCTCTTATGCAACAGCACAGCATGAACCAAATAGGAATGTTTGAGCTTTGTTTTCTAGTTTTGGTGGGTGTTGGTGTCTTCCTGTTCTAGACAGAACCTGATAGTATATAGAGATAATTCTGTGGGAGGCTGTTTATTCTGCAGACTGCTCAATTTCTTGCCCGTTGCCCCTTGGTGGTGGTCATTGGTAGTTTTGCTGTTCTGGACAGACTTGTCAGGACTGAAAACGGCAGCTTTTCCAAAACCACAGGAGTCTCTTAGGAGCGTGATTTGTCAGTGCAGGACAGGTTTGCCAGTTGAATTGTGATGGGTGGCAAATCCTTGTACAAGTCCTCTACAGCAAGAGAACTTTCGGTAGCCTGGAAGAACAACGGGGGCTTTGATAGGTGTCTTTCAACCCCATTGCCCCAAAGCAAGTGGAGAATATATTAGATCATAGTAGGAAACGCACCTGTATGCTTCCTAATGCATTTGCTCAGCTTGAGCTGCAGCCAGATTTGTGACTTGCAGGGACAAAGCCCTTCTTTATAGCTTGATTCAAATGTTTGCTTCTGACTTCCCAGTACCTGGCTCCTGAGGTGTTAAAGAAGCAACCCTACGACAGGACAGTAGACTGGTGGTGTCTAGGAGCTGTCCTCTATGAAATGCTGTTTGGACTGGTAAGTTTAGAAATGGGCTCTTTTACTTTACATGCTAGAGGACTTATTTTCAAGAGCTGTGGTGTGAGGCTGATCTGGTGTTCACATGGTACCTGATAGATGACTAAATCCTGAATTAGATGACCTGGTTTAATCATACCATTGTACTTTTGAGCAGAGATTGGCAGGTTTCCCTCATCTACTCACGGCAGGTGTCATTTTTGACCTGCAGTGTGTGGTCCCTTATGGTAGCTCATGTTTTACCTGGCTGTTTCTCCTCTCTTTCAAATCAGCCTCCTTTTTACAGCCGGGATGTGTCTCAGATGTATGACAACATTCTGCACAAGCCACTCCAGATCCAAGGAACCAAGACGGTGGCAGCTTGTGACATACTCCAGGGACTCCTCCACAAGGACCAGAAGAGGAGGCTGGGTGCCAAAACAGACTTTGTAGGTGGCCTCCACTATGATCAGGAGGGAGAACAGATGGGAAAGCTTTATATTCTGAGCCTTTCTTTTATTATAACACCACTGCCTTGGATAAAGCTTTCCACGCAGTGTGTCCCTCCAGCCTTCCAAAAGGGGCGTAGGAGGTTGTCTTGGATTTCCAAAGGGAAAGGTGTGGTGGCAAGCAAAGGATACCAATGTGTGGTGGGTCATTTCCCTTCAAGGGATAACTGGGCCGTGACCCTCATGTATTAAGGGTTTGTGGACATGGGTATGTGGTAACTCCAAGTCTTGCTTCAACTCCTTAATGCTGTGAGACCAGCTGGCACGTGCTGGAAAAGGAGGGTTGGCAGAAGTCTGACATTTCCCCCCTGCTTTCTATGCAGCTTGAGATAAAGAACCATATATTCTTCAGCCCAATAAACTGGGATGATTTGTACCACAAGAGGATTACCCCTCCATTCAACCCCAATGTGGTAAGTGGGTGTTTCTGTTGTCTGTTATATATAGGAGTACAAAAGAGACACTTTGCAGTGCTGATGATGGCTCTTCTGGAAGAGCAGCTGTGTTGGACTGTTTGAATACAAGTATCTGGGTTCTGCTCACTCAAAATGACAGTGTCTCTGCTCCTTGGCTTAGGCTGGTCCAGCTGATCTGCGACACTTTGATCCTGAGTTCACCCAAGAAGCAATCTCTGCCTCCATCACCCACACACCTGACCTAGCAGCCAGCAGCTCCAGTGCCTCAGAGGCATTTTTAGGATTTTCTTATGCACCAACTGAAGAGGACATCTAAATTTTACAAAAGCTTTGAGAAGCCAGATTTTACATGAATGCATTTTATGGTTTGTTTTGTTTGGGTTTTGTTTTTTGTTGTTTTTGGTTTGGTTGTTTTGGTTTGGGGTTTTTTTTGAGAGGATTTTGTCCTTTACTCATGACTTAAGGAAATTGGGACTAATACACTAATTGGCTGGGATGGAACAGAGCTCTTAACTGTTGCTGTTTGGTGGATTTCCCCAAAATGTTTCTCTGCCAGGACTGTTCCCCTGGCAAGGAAAGTGGGACACTGATTATGGTTTTTCCCCTGAGTGTCTTGTGCTACCTGGCAGAATTGTATTCACCCTGTGGTTGTATTTATGGTTGAGGTATTTGCCATCATTCACATCAACAGCCAGGTCCCTGTACTTGGCCACCTTTTTCCCCTTTGTTTTTCTTTTTTTGTTTTTGTTGGGGAGCTGTGCCCAGCTCCTTCCAATCACTTTCCCCACCTACTCTATAGAGAAGGGAATTCTTCACACAACCATATTGGCTTCCTTCCTTTAAGTAGACTGTGTCACTTAAGCCACTCATCCTGGACTGAGCTGGGCTGAGGGAAAACTGTTCCCCAGCTATTGCTCCAAAGGCAGCTGCAGGTCTGCAACTCCGGAACTGTACTGGGGTCTTTGATGCTAGCCAGTCCCTCCCTAAGGTGAGTGGATCATCTCTCTGGGTGAATTAGGATGCTGCTGAAGCACCAAGGAGGCTGTTATGGAGGAGCCAATGTGTGGGAGGAATATCCCAGATCAAAGGAAGGGGCTGAATTGCTTGGAAAAATAAAAATAACTCTATGCCTAAACCCTGCTTGGGGTGAGGGGTGTCTTTCACAGCATGTGCTTGACTTGCCTATGACATACCAACACAACTGTGAGGAGCACGTGGAGCATAGGATAGTACACAGCAAAGGGTGGCCAGCAGTGCTGCTCCAGGCTCCAGTACTCATCTGGAAACACCCACCACTGATGTAGAACAGTTATTTATTCTGCCTCAATTTAAATGCTGGTGTATTCATTGAATGTCACTTCCCACTTTTTCTTTTTTTAAGCTGTTTTATTTTGTTGCTGTGGGGAGAAGAGAGGGATCTCAGAGCTTCTGCTGCAACACAGGGATAAACAAGGGGCTTTCTGCAAGTTGTGTGATGCTCATGCTGTGGGGAAGCTTGTGCTGCAACAATATTTTTTTTATTGGACTTTATCTTGTGTACGCTGAAGTCATGGGGAATATGACATGGTTTATATTAAAGTGTAAACACTGCTATGTGTCCGTATGGCTGTCCTGGGTGTGACGGGGGAGGGAGCACGGCGGGACGGCGGTTGGTCTACGCTATATGTGAGAGCACTTAGCTGCACGCATGAAGTCACTAAAACTGCTGGTTTTAAGTTTAAAGAGGAAGAAGTAGGTTAGTCATAGAATCATATGACGATGGGGGTTGGCAGGAGCCTTAAAGCCCCTCTAGACCAGGTTGCTCTAAGCCCTGTCCAGCCTGGCCTTGGAACACTCCCGGGGACAGGGCAGCCGCAGCCTCTCTGGGCAAACTGTGCTAGGGCCTCACCACCCTCACAACTAGAGCCTCCAGGCGTCCGGACCGGGATTTTGATTTTACTGGTCTCCAAGGCCCAGAAAGCTGCGGTGGTTGAAGGGTGGCAGTTTCCTGCGGGGTCACGGGGGCTGCCCTGGGGGCTGACAGGGCCGGTGCAGAGGACTCGAGCAAAGGCAGAGCGGATTCTCGCACTGCCATCGCCACCCTCACCCCGCAGCTCTCCAGCCCCCCCCGCTGCCCAGGCGGGGACGGGACGGAACCCCTGAGGCGGCCTCTGCACCGGCGCAGAGGAGGCGGAGCGATCTGCGCATGCGCCCGTTGGGAGCGTTTCCAGGGGCGGAGCGCGGGTGGAGCCGCCGCGTCCCGCTGGGACAGCGCGGGACAGCTCGGAGAGCGTCGGGCCCTCAGGGCTTCCTGTGCCCCCCCGGAGCTGCAGCCCTGCGGCAGCCTCCGGGGACCATATGGAGAGCGGCCCGCGCAATGCCATAGTGTTCAATGCGTCCAAGGGGGAGAGTTTCACGCCGGCCGGCGGCTACAAGGCCTTGCGGAAGAGGCTGCGCGGCAGCTGGAAGGTGCTGAGGTGAGGGGCGGCTGGGAGGGGACCGACAGACCTCCACGGGTGTGTGCGGTCCGCGTTGAGTACCCAAATAGGCTTTGGGGACCGTAGAATTGTAGAATGGTATGGGTTGGAAGGGACCTTGAAGACCATCTTGTTCCCACCCCCTGCCATGGACAGGGACACCTTCCACTGGACCAGGTTGTTCAGAGCCCTGGCCAATCCCGTCTTTAATGGGATATATCTCATGAGGTAAGGTCGCTCTCTTGCATTAATTGCTCTGTGGTATCAGCTGTTCTGTCACTGTGAGCTGCTGCGCGTGGTTCTTTGGAGCTTCCAGCTGCCTTGCCTGTGGAAGAGATAAAGTGTACGTTATAAGGTTGAAACTCTTCATACAGGTTTTTGGTCTATCTGGGTTTGGAGTTTGGGGGGGTGAAAGAAAACAGCTTTTGTGCAGATGATATGATTTATCTGTTCGCTACAAAGCAGCATCAAACTGTTTAGGGTGGGGTTAGGCTGGATATCAGGAAAAGGTTCTTTCTGCGTGAGGTGGTTGGGCCCTGAACAGGATCCCCGGGCAGTGGTCACGGCCCCAAGGCTGCCAGAGCTCAAGGAGTGTTCGGACAACACTCTCAGGGAGATGGTAGGATTGTTGGGGTATCCTGTGCAGGGCCAGGAGCTGGACTTGATGATCCTTGTGGGTCCCTTCCTACTTGAGGTATTTTGTGATTCTATGAAATGTGCCCAGAGCAAAAAGAAGAGAAAGAATCAAAAGAACAAGAGGAAGCTCCTCAGGTGCAAAATTTAATAACAACTGTGACAATTTATAGCAGTTCTGGATCTGCCACAGTACCTTGTTAGAAGAGCTTTACTGTTTAGTTGGTTGACAATTGTAAGGATTGTTTTTGCTCAAGCTGTCAACTTTAAACCCAGATGAAAGGATATGAAGTGACTGAAGTGATTTGCTTTGTGTTTGTTTGACAGTCCTTTAAAAAACAAAAGAAAAAAGTTCTGTTTCCGAACTATATTCAAGAATAGCATCTGCCTTTATTAATCTATTCATAGCCTAAAAGATGAGATCACATCGGAGAAACTGTTTGGAGTAAAACTGTGGATTACAGCAGGGCCAAGAGAGAAGTTCAGTGCTGATGAGGTAAGACATCAATAACTTTTCAAAACAGTTCTGTTTTAAGATTTGCTTAGATAGAAAAGAACAACACAGAAGACTGCAGTCATGCTGCTTTAGATGAATTTACACACATTGAAATTTGAATGTTTTCCTCATAGGAACAAGTTAATTGCAAGCAGTCAGAATCCTTTACCTTCCCTTGTCTCACCATAACTTCCTGCAGTCTTGTGTGTATCTTCATTCACATGTTTGTTTTGTGTTTTTTTCCTGGATCTTTGTTGTCTTCTAGTTTTCTGTTCTGAAGAAATTCCTGGAGGATGGTGGAGCCATCCTGGTGATGCTCAGGGAAGGTGGAGAGTCTCGTAATGGCACAAATATTAACTTCTTGTTAGAAGAATATGGGATCATATTCAATAATGGTAATGGGGCTTACTGAGAGCTTTTATTCATCTGTTTTCAGCAAAATATAAAGAGCAGGTTCAGACTTTGTAGATACAAGCCGAGAAAATTCCTCTCACAAAGTATCCCTTGGTCTAAAAGATGTTTTTTCTTCTTAAATCTACATTTATCTGGCAGGGTAATACTGGAACACACCGAGAGCTTTCCATGGGCAGAGTACATGGATAACAACTTAGCCATTTCCATTCCTTTGCTATAGTTCTTAGTATTAATGGTATTTACTAAAAAAATTAATTCTAGTGACGTCTCTTGATTAAAAAGCCTTTCATTTAAGACATTTTCCACACATTTTAATGAATTGAATCACTTCATGCTCACCCTGAACAAAGAGTGGCACTTTTCTTTAGCAGATCAATAAAATGTCATTCAGTGTGAAAAAAGTAAAACCAACCAACCTAAGTCAACTGTACTTCAGTGTATCTAAAATATTTTTAGGGTCTTTGGTGGCTTTTCTAAACAATACCTTTTTTTATATCAACAGGATATTCATCCTGGTTTGGAAGATACACTGAAAAAAAAAAAAGGAATTTGGAGTTGTAAAACTTGTTAAATGCTGTTTTAACTGGATCATCCTTTTGCCTCTTCTGCTTTGCAGAAGGTGGAGAGGGGCTTATTTTCTCATATTATTTGTCAGTGAAGGCTGATTTGAGTTCTTTTGGGAACCAAATGCCAGCTTTGTGCTGCTGGAAGCAAACAGCCAGGGAATCCAAGAGCTAAACTAATTTTTCATTGCTATGTCTAGCACACTTATCAGCTAAGACGTAAATTTCTATATTTTTTCTTTCTTCAAGATGCTGTAGTACGAAATGTATATTACAAGTACCACCACCCAAAAGAAGCACTAATCTCTGATGGAGTTTTGAACAGGTAAATATTTGGAATATATAAATCTTTAAAGTAAACTCTTGTAATCTGTATTGTTTTCAGTAAGTTTTGCTTTTCAACATCTTGTAGGGGAATCTGTGAAGCTGCGAGAAAAACAGTGCTTGAGACAACAGATGAAGATGGAAGTGGGCATGACTCACAGTAAGTGTTTTTCTGTGAGGAAACTGATGTGAAAATATGTAGAATAACTCAGAATTAGCAGGTTTGTGATTAGCACCAGTTTGTTCTGCTTGTGTTGAGGTTTTCTAATGCATTTCTTATGTCAGCTTCTTAGGTTATATCTGGAAAGGAGAATCCGTTTAGTAGTGCTTGATAACCACTGAAGGAGCAGGAGTGATAATTTTGGACAGAAATTCTCTCATGATCCGATCTTTTTTACCCCTAGTCTGTGAGTTTGAATTTAATTAAAAAATGTAGATATGAATAATCTGGAAAAAGCTGTAGAGAGAGACTGAAATGTGGTTACAGTGATCTGCATGTTGGAAGCAAGGCTTTGGCTTTCCACCAGCAGTGCACAATTGCAGTTTGTACAGTGAGTTTTATAAATATGTCCAGCCTGCCTTATACATGCAGGTACTTAGGGAGTTTCTGTATTTCCTTCAGAGCTCTCACTTTTGTGTATCCTTTTGGAGCCACGCTGAATGTGATGAAACCAGCAGTGGCAATTCTGTCAACAGGATCTGTCTGCTTCCCGCTCAACAGGCCTATTCTGGCTTTCTATCAGCATGAGGTAGGAGGCTACCTGTAACACGCTCTGCATTCCACCCACAAAAACTGGGAGTGTATCCTCTGGTAGTACTTACAAATCCATGTCTATCTTTTGATGCATCTGCAAACTCCAGATAAGCCAGTAACTCGTGCCTCTTTTTATGGTAAACTCCTTTGCATGGGGCTCAGAGGAGAATTAATGTGATGGTCAGCAAAGAGTACATATTTTTTGGTTGACAGATGAATATATTTAGTTCTTCGTTGAAGTTTGGGGGGTTTTTCTTACCCTTTTAGTGATAATTTATTAAGTAAGACTATCACTAGCTTCATAAGTACATCATACCAAATTAATTACTGTCACTTTGGAATCAGTAGAGTTTTCATATGTTATCTTACTCATCCAGACATGAGACTTTATAAAAATAAGTTCAGAAATCTAGTAGTGGATGAGTACAAACAAAGGATTGATGTTGTTAGTGAATGTGAACACATTTCTTACTATGTACGTGAGTTTCCTGTAGTGGTTTTCTGGTATCTTTGTTAGGAAGGGGATGTTTTTCTTCCTTGAGGATGCCCAACTTTATTCCCCCCTATTGTGGCTGAAATGAACTGTGTAAATCAAAGCAGCATGAAGTGAACTTACAAGTACACTTACTGCTTGCATTATGTCTGCAGCTGTCAGAGTAAGATATCCCAAGGGAGAAACTTGGTAGCAGGAAAACAAGATCTCTTAGATTGGAAAAGAGATGTGATAAAGTATAGCAACAGAAAGTGAAGGAATGGAAAGAGCAGAGGATCTACCCGGTTGTGGGTAAAGCATGTAGGATTAGCTTAAAACTGCGAATCATGGAGTGTGAAACATCTGAAATTTGTTAAACAAAATGGAGCTTTATTTGATGTATCTTCAAATTCATTACAGCAGCATCTGTGGTTATATTATGGTATGAGTTTCACAGTTGATGCAGGGAACGTTTCAGGATTTCTGTTTTGTTGAAAACTTCTTCTAAGGTATGTCCTGGTGGGAGTGCTATATTAGAGAAGAATTCCAAAGGTGTTTCTTGAATGCATTTTCATGCATGTTTACTTCAACATAATAAAAATATAATGACATGTATATTTTGCATTTTATCTTACAAGTAATAGAACTGTCAAACTCTTCTCTCATTAGCTGACATGAAGATGTGCTATGTTTACCTGCATGCATGCCACTGGCCTCCATATTTACATACTGAACACTGAAGAATGGGTTGCAGAAAGTTAATAAAGCAATAACAGGTATCTCTAAAACTGTGATTTGGAAGGAGTTTTTGCTAAATTGTCTTCTTTGTTGATAGAGTCAAGGTGGAAAGATGGCAGCATTGGGATCTTCCCACATGTTCAGTGATCAATATTTAGATAAAGAAGAAAATGGTAAGATCATGGTAAGTTGGGTTGGGGGGTTGGGTTGTTTTTTTTATTTATTTAAAAACACCCTTAGTGGATCTTCACAGCAGTTCCAAAGCACTCCAGGCTCAGTAGCTTCATTTTAGAGCAAAACAGCTATGAAATGGATTCATTGTGGAAATTCTAATCCAATACTAGCAGATATGCTTTGATTTATTACCTCTTTTGTCTTATTTTTCATGGTATGTAATTTAATAGATTTAATATGAATGTTTAAGTCTAGTATGAGATTACTTGAATCATCCTGGAAATAATTAAGTTTTACCCTTCTTCAGGATGTGCTTTTCCAGTGGCTTACAACATCAGATATCCACTTAAACCAGATGGATATGGAGGACCCTGAGGTAAGAGAGATCCATCACAAGGAGGTAAAGAATAGTGTGATCAGTTTTGGCACACTCTGTATTCAGCACAGAATGGTTAACAGCGAGATGGGTGCTGATGCTGCTGTTGCAGAACCTTCATGTAGACAGATGGCTTCAGAGTAAAAAATATTTGTATTTCTTAGGCTTAGGTTGCTCTTCATTATCACACTGCATTTGTGAAAGTCTCTTTCCAATTTGCCCATCTCTATGAGATCATTTGCTGCCCCAGGGTGGTAAGTTTGAAATTCACTCTGAGCCCTAAGACAAGAGGGAATGTACAGGAAGTGAAGGTAGATTTTCTGTGTATGAGTAGGGATCAAATTGTATGTCAGTTTTAGTTGTTTTTTTAACTGATGTATACAAATGCTGGTTTTATTTGGAAATAGCATATGTGATAAAATTGTATGCTCTTGAGTGCATAAAAGAACAAGTCTTACACAGTTGACTAGTAAGCTGGCTCTTTCAAGGTTAAAGAATTAACAGTTGAAACATCTATATAGGGAGTAGCTTTACAGCAAGAGAATAGAGTTTGCAGCTATTGATCTAGTGAGCTGCACTGCAAAGAGCCATACCTGGTAAACAGTGAAATAATTATTTCTAGATGAGATTTTAGGTTAGATATAAACTAGAAAGAGACTGTGTGAACAGGTTGGCCATTTCAAATCCCAGGTGTCCATATCTGTGTTCAGATTTCAGACTATACCGTGCTTCCAGACACAGCCGCGCTGTCTGAGCAACTGCGAGTCTGCCTACAAGAAGGAGATGAAAACCCAAGAGACTTCACAAAGCTGTTTGATACATCCCTTTATCAGCTGGATACAACTGCCCTCCCTTCGGTTATCAAGTCAGCAGCTGTGATTTTCTTATTACTTATTTATTTATTCCATTCTGTATTCTGCATTTACTGTTTGTGTTTAACTCTGTCTCCTTAAGAGCAGAAGGGGCTGAGCTGTAAGCAGCATTCTGAATATGGATATACCAGAAGATGGATCTGTACAGTGTGATGATGTTTTCTCTTGCTTATTGTCTTAACTATAATTTCTGGCCTTCTTTTCTCCTTTTTTTCTGACTACTTCTGATTCAGTGATCTGATAGTTTCAGTAGAACTGTCTGCAGTGATGTTGGACACTTTCTGGAGTGATAACTGAGAGCTGGTCATTTTTCCACTTTTGAATTACTTGGCATTTACCGAAAACTGCATTTCATTCACTTTTGCATTTCCCAGTAGTTGTGTCTTGAGATTTATCAGCTGCTCAGTTTTACCAGTTTGTGTCACTATCAGTTTTGTCCATCATAACTCTGTTACCCAGATCTGAACATGCTGAGTAGTGGCAGCTTAACACAGATTCCATGAAACTCCACTCTGTTGTGGACACTCTCTTCTTACTCTGTATTTCTTGTACTTTCACTAGTTGTGAATTGGTAGGGGGATCTCCCTTCTGATCCCATAACAAATGCTTTTTAAAAAATAGCTTCTAGTTACACACTTCCTGAAGAATCTTTTTGGAATTGCAATTCTGCTTTTTTTGAACTAGATCACTTTTTCTTCATCCATGTTCATCTCTTTGAAAGTTGCTTGAAGAATTGACTTGTGACTTCCTTCTTTTTCAGCATTTTATATGTCCACCTAATCGTCTTCCTCTGTCATAATTTTAGCTAATTTTGTCACTACAGAAGTCACTTATTACTGATGCGTAGTTCTCCAAGGTCCTTTTAAAATGGTCATCCCTTTTTTTTTATGCTGTCACTGTGCAGAACATTGACCCTGGTGTCTTCATAAAAATCCATCTCTATAGCCTGCAAGTGGAAATGGATGGTATATCATTTTTTTCCCCCCATACTTTGTCTTTTTCTGTGCTGCAGAGCTTATGAAGAGCTGAATGTGAAACATGAACGCCTCCACCTCATTCAGCCTCAATTTGAGACTCCACTACCTGTCCTCCAACCAGCTGTGAGTAACCCCCTTGTTCATACAGCTCAGGGAGAATCCCTCTCCGTGAAGGCTGGGCTTGATTATCTTGGAGACCCTTTCAACCTTAATGATTCTGTGGTCCATTTGTTTCATGTAAAACCCCTGTGTGTCATTTCTATAGTTTTTTTTGTGGTTTTTTTTAAAGTGAGAAATGCTATTGTAATAATTAATCACTTGGGAGTTGAATACACTTTAGGGACTATCTTTTAAGAAAGAACACTTATTTACATTTATCAACAGAGCTTGAAAATGTAGTATGTGGTGCTATAACAGAATGCTCTGTGCATGTGAGCCTTTAGTTGAGAGACCGCTGGCTCAGCCTTTGCTGTGAAAACAGGATGAGGTATCTCAGAAAGCAGTGGTGTAAGTACTACACTGACTGTTGCCGTGGAGGAGCCAGTCTGTCCTGCTCTGCTTCCATCCCCACATCGTCAGGGGAAGTAGAAAGTGCAGTGTTTTACAGCAAGAGCTGATCGAACTTTTACCAACAGAGGTTTGGACTGAAAGTAACATGAGCTACGATGGTGTCAAATTAATTTCAAAAAGCAGGAGTCTCTATCTGAGTTTTGCTGTTATGGCTTCATCCTTCTTCACCTAGCCACTGAAAAAGCAGTACTGGGATCCTTACGGCTGCAGGGGTGCAACTGAAAGCAGTGTCTCATGCACTGCTCTTTAAAAACCTAAGTCCAGCTTATGCCATAAGTGGTGACTGCATGAAAAAGAAAATACTCTCAGCAGAATTGATGTGAATATGTTTCCAAGGTGAGCTGTTACAGGGAGGTTAGTTCCTCAGCTGTCTCAGCCAACTGCTCTCATGGAGCAAAACAAAAACTGCAAATGCAGTATGTCTAGTTGTCATACTGGATGATAATTCTGGCATACTTGTAATGAGCATTCCAAAAGAGCTTAGTCACAAAATATAAATGGAATTTTCAAAAACATGTCCCTTTGTGCTGTGGGCTTTAGAGGTGCTTTTATGTAAAAGGTTTCTTTAAGTGCAGTCTTACGTCCAAAACTGTTGTCTTAGAGATCTGTAAAGTGTAAGAAAACATGGGGTGATAAACCATGCTACTTCTTCTCTTCAAGGTTTTTCCACCTGCTTTCAGAGAATTGCCTCCTCCACCTCTAGAACTGTTTGACTTGGATGAAACTTTTTCTTCTGAGAAAGCTCGTCTTGCAGAGATCACAAACAAATGTAAGTGGAGCAGACTGGTTGTTTACACATTTATATATAAAATCCAAAGTTTTAGGGGAAATTTGTTATTATATAAAATTTTAAAACTTGGGCTTCATTTTTGCAAATCCGCTGCTCTCATCTTGATCCAGGAAACTGGAAGCTCATGGCAATTGTTAACATGCCTCTACACACCATGACATTTATTTTGTTTGTTACATGACATTTTATCATGCTTCTGCCTGCTGTTTCCTACCTTGTGTGTAAATTGCTTTGTGCACTCTCACTGATTAATTTGACATCTTTTTATGCTTTGAAGTGAAAATATTAAGATTATTCTAAACACTCTTAAGTCTAAAGAAGACGACAAGGTCCCAGCTGCAGGAAAACAGCACGGCTAGTCCACTGAGCTTAGTTATAGGACTGAACTTCCCTGAATGCCAACAACAAATGAAGATTTGTAGTAGGTTTTTGCCAGCTGATCACACATATCAGATATGTGTCATAGTCACCTGCCTTCTTCTGTGGGTGCTTGTTTAGGTACTGATGATGACCTGGAATTCTATGTACGAAAATGTGGCGATATCCTGGGAGTAACAGGTAAACTCCCAAAGGAGAAACAAGATGCCAGATATATCCTGGAGCACGTCTTCTTCCAAGTGGTTGAGTTTAAGAAACTGAATCAGGTATTTTTAATAACAGAATTAAAGTGAATAATTGGTAGTAGCAGCACTGAGGCTGGTGTGTCTTTGTAGCAGCTACACTTGTCACAGGCAAGAGGCCTGAGATGTAAGACATTTGTTGTGCAATAAATTAGACCAGTGAAGTGTGATCAGCAGTACTTATGATTGTTAATCTGTATCAAATGTGTATGCTCAATTAATTAAGTTTTTATTTTAATTGGGGGATTAGTACATGCAAAGGTAGTTTTAGTAATTTCAGCTAAATCAAATTCATTAATGGTGCCTGAGTAAAAGCAGTGTGCCCTCAGGAGTGTTCACAGCTCTTGCCAGTGCTGCAGTGCAGAAGTGAAACCACCATTGTTACTCAGAAGCAGTGCTGTGCTGAAATAATTCTTCATGGTAAATTTGGTGCTTTGAAGTCTGTTTGGAGCATATTAACAGATCAGCTGGTTGTGTTAACAAGTATTCCCTATTTTTCAAATATTCTAGTTAAGCCAAAAAATCTGACAGTTCTACCCTATTGTTAAAATACTTATTTTTCTTCTTTTTTTTTTCCCCTCCTCTTCTCTTACCTAAGGAACATGATATTGACACAAGTGAAGCTGGATTCTACAACCAACAGTAACTGAGACCTGGCTTGCCACAGTTCGAGATCAGACTTCTTAGTGAAAATACACTTCTCTGTTTTTTTAAAACCCCTTTCCAGTATATTGACTGGGACTGTCTCACTAGTTCACTGAATGCTTGGATTGTTTATGTGTGGTAGTTTGGATACTTAATGCCTTTTGGGAAAGTGCTTGTATTTCACAAGGAGTTTCCAAATAATTTCTTAGTTTTCTACTTTATTGAAACTGTAATTTTGTAATATATTTTAAAAAATATTATACAAAGAAAATGTGTTTGGGGTCCTTCTTTCTGGCTCTAGCATTTATGTTCTTGTAAGGTTTACTGCGGGTTCTCCTGATATACAGGAAGTCCTTAATTGCACTCTGGGAAGGATTGTTATTTTGGTTTGGGAACTGGGAAAAAGAAAATAGAGTCATAAACACAGGGGCTGCTGAAAACATAAATGTCACCCTGAGGCAGCCTGCTTTTGTCTCTATGCCAAAGTGAACCAAGGAGAGATGGGTTTGCTACTGTAGAAGGAATATATTTCTTCCAAGGGAGGGAAGAATTTGAAATTAAGCAATAATGACATTGTTGCGCATTGCTGCCTTGTGTAAGACTGGAAATACATAATTTTGAAAAGAAAGGACAGCATGTGGGTGAAAAAGATTTTAGGATTTAATGGATCATTATTAACAAAATGTGATACTGTGCAGAAACTCAGGAATATTTTTACTTCCAGTTATTTGATATCTGGCCCATTCCCCAAGGTAGTGAGCTACATAATACACAAGGAGGAAAATTCAGATTAAACTCATTGACTGTGAAATGCACAGCAAAAATAGAGCCAAGAAGATCAGTGGTGAGAAGAAAAAAATTTGTCAACATCATCAACACCATGTGTCTTTATTGCAAGGCCTTTTTAAAACATCCATATGGTGAAATTGCACTTTAAATACAGCATTTTTTGGCTATCAATATGACACTCAAATTGTAATGTGAAAATTCTTCCCTCACTCAAGCCTTCCATGACTCATGTGCTTTATCTTGCTCTGCCATGTGTTTTAACATCAGTGCTGCTTTTTGCAAAAGATCTGTTCATCTCTTACCCCACAAAAAATCTTTTTATTTTACATTTCTTCATGCTTCACATGCCATCTTGGCACGGGGTTTTCTAAAGGAGGTGCCCTAAAGCCCCTGCCAAGTTCCTGCCCAGTTGAGATGTGCTAATATAATGTTAGGAGTTTTATCTCTTCCTGTGCTGCAGACATTCCCTTTTCACAGCAGCATGTTTGAAATTTTTCGTTTCTTCCTGTCTTTTCCTTATATGCCATGGTTTTGTTTGTCACACAGAGCACTTTGCACATTCCAGCTACAGATTTACACAATAAGCTTAATCTCTCCTGTGCAGTACCAATACCAGTCAGTCAGGCTGCACAGGCTGCAGCTGAACCAACTCCCTGAGTGATCCTCTTGCTAATTACAGTTCTGGTTTGTGGTGTTCTGGGGTGTTTATACTTCAAACTAAATTGTTTCTGTTTCCCAGCCCTTTTTCGGAGTTGTTTTGTCACCTGTTTCTGATGTTGTAACATGGTTTAGAAAAAGGCCATGTAAGCAATCAGGGAATACAAGCAGCTCCCTGTTTCCTTTCAAAGCTTGTCCCTTTGGCTCTGTGAAAGTATTTAAGCTTTAATTTTGTAAACAGAAATACTTACTTTGGTCATGGGAGTGTGATACATAACAAGTTTATGGCTGATTGACAGAATTTTGAATTAGTACAGGTAGGTGACTGCTTTCAAGAGGTGAGGCAAGGCCACTGGCAGGCACACAGCCACGGAGTTTATATATTAATGGAATTATTGCAATATTTCACAAAGGTTGGTTCCAAGCATCTGTTGCTGCTTTCCCTTTTTTTGTCTCTGTCCTCTCATGCAACTGACTCATCATCCCTTAATCTGTCCCTAAAAGAAGAAGGGGGGGATATATTGTTTCTGCAGCAAACCGTGAATGTCCTGAAAAGTAGTTTTAACAAGTCCTTCTCCCTGTTTTTGCTTTCAGCAGTGAGAGGGTAGGAAAAACAGGAGAGCAAAAACAGGAAGGAGAGCAAGTGGTTGTGTGAATGGGGTGAGATCTAACAGGACCACCTGAAAATCTGTAACAGAGGTGGGGGATGCCATGGGGTGGGCTCGTTTCATTCACTCGTTGTAGAAAGTGAATATCACGGAGGAAACCTTCACAGCGTGCTGGCAAGTACCGGTGATGAGGATTAACATACTGCATAAGGCAGGCGGGTGACAGGGCGGGGGTGTCCGGGTCGGTCCCGCCCGTTCCGCGCTCCTAGGCTGTGCTTTCCCAGTGCGCCAGGAGAGGGATCCCCTGACCCGGCCGCGTCTCCGTCCGCTCTGCCGGCGGCCCCGCAGCTATGGCCCAGCCGCCGGAGCCGTGTCCCAGAGCCTCTTCTCCACCGGGACCTGCCCAGGCCCCTCTGCCAGGTAAGGTGGACGGGTGAGGCGGGGGTGGACGATCCCCCTCCTCCGGGCCGCGGGAGGGTCCCCAGAGGGGGCTGCCCTCGCTGAGGTTGTACCGGCAGCCGGCCCTGGGTGTTGAGCGGGGCTCAGCAGCAAGCCGGGTGGCAGCGAGCGCCAGAGGCCAACCATACGGAACAACATTTGTATCTTTATTGCGTTAGTACAAAAGACGGGGATAGGGGAGGGCAGGAAGCCAGCGGTGCTACTGCCATCAACCGCCCAAGCATCCCCCAGTGCCCCAAAGCCCCTCACCCCAGGTGGGCAGATTTAACCTTTCACCAGGTGCTGCTATCGGCACAAGAGCCGCTGGCTCCGGGCAGGGCAGGAGGGCTCGATCTACTGTGCCGCAGTGCAGATTTGTGCCCCCCTGTAGGCACCTCGCAGCCCACTGTGCTCTGGGCACAGAGCCAGGACAGCAGCATCACTGAGCCTGGTGCAGAGATACAGGGATGGGGTCAGGATTGCTCGGCAGGGTATTGGACGTGGCAGACCTGTGCATCAGCATGGGGTGCTTCTTGAAGGCACCAGGCCAAGCCAGAGGAATCACTACAGATGTCTCCAGGGGTGGCGTGTCCAGTTTGGAGCATCCCAGTAACCTTAACTCCTCGGTGCTCACGTCAAGGGACAGGCTAGTATCCAGAGGAGATTTTATTGATGAGATCTCCCACCTGGGTGCTGGCACACTCCCAAGGACAGAGAGGTCTCTGAGGAGCTCGGAGCCCTTGGAGGGCAGGCTCTCTAGTGGTTTGAGGTGCTTGTCTTTCTTGCGAGGTGTTGAGGTGTTCTGTGATGCCAAGTCCATGAGGCAGCCAGGTCTGCTGGGGTGTTCACAAGGCAAATCAGACAGCTCCAAGGTGGCCTGGCCCTGGTGGGCCTTGCAGAGGCAGACAAGACTGAGGTCAGAGATGCCTTGGGTCAGGCTGTGCAGGTCAGTCTTCACACAGCTGCTCAGAAACTCCGACTGCTTGACGACACAGAGAGAACTGCCTTTTTCTGTGCTGTCCAAGTCCATAAGAAGCTCCCAGGTGTCTGATTTAGAGGCACTGATAGAGTCCATGCAATAACTCTGGACAGCAGAAGAATGCGTATGGCTGGAGGTCCTAGCCACAAAACCATTTTCTAGGATTTCCTTTATGGTCAAGATGCTGGAACCATGCCTCTGTGTGGACAGCACGGTGCAGAATCCCTCCACCACCAGGCTTGTAGAGACCAGGATGTTCCTATCAGAATAAACATGTTTCTGTTCAATATTGCTCACCAGTGAATTGCAGACTTAGAGTAGCAAGACAGCTCTCAGCAAAATCCTGTCTTGGTCATGCAAGGAGCTGTGTGGGATCCAGGAGAGGTAGGAGAGCATCCAGCCTGTCACCATCTCCTAGAGCAAAACAGTTCTGCCATAGACTGTTCGTTGGCCAGAGGTCACCATGAAGCCTCCTTAGACTTGCATTCATTTGGCCTCAGCCTGTCTATCACTCTTAGCTTTGTGCTAAGAGGGACATGGGAAACCTCTCTGTTAGCTGTACTAAGATGGAACTGGTTTTCCTGAGAAATAAGATATTTTATTCTCATTCCTTAAGTCAGTGAGCCATTAACCCGCTAGATTTGAGCCTCTTTGAGAGGGAGGCACTAAAGCCAGGCTCTGGTTAGGATTGAAGAGGTTTAGGAGCATCTCTCATCTTATCTTTAGTCTCACATTGTCATGGGTTTGCAAAAGCTCCCCCTCTTTGGGGATTGGAATTGGTTTGCCCAGGTAATTTCCGGACAAAAGCCAATCAGGAGTTTAGGTGACGCCTTTGCCAATTACATCTTCAAGAAAAATGGAAGAGAAGGTTGTGGCGCAGAAGAATTTGGCAGCCATGTAGGAGGGATGTGTCAGGCCCCAAGGGGGGCCAGGCCTCTCTCCTCCCCCAGCCCTAGGCCGGGGGCAGGAGTAGAACTGAAACCCTCCTGACCAGACGTGTAACAGAGTGAAGAAAAAAAACTGTAAAAGAGAGCTTGGGCTGTTGCAGAAGGAATTCCAACCAGAGAGATAGCGGAGCCTTCAAGGTCAGAGCTGGCAGCCAGAGAGAGAAAGAAGTGGCAAAACAGGGGAGACGGCCTCTTCTCCCCCTTCTCTCTTTCTCTCCCTTTAGCAGGGAAAAAGACTGAGATCTAAAAATCCCTGCTACTTGTGAAACATTGCTGAGAAGCAGAGACAACTCCATTTGCAGTTTGAGGAACTCATGCTGAAGCAAAGAAGTACATGAGGAAATTGAGATTCCGTGGTAGAGGCCAAGATGAAACAGAGTCTTGAAGTGATTTGTGGTCACGGAAAGAGATCTTACGCTGGAGCGAGATGGCCTGGGTAAGATTTGTGTGATCCTAGAGAAGGATCAGTGCTGGTGCAGCTGAATTTGTG